>JAJJKD010000079.1:0-186954 GCA_022376535.1 Xylariaceae sp. FL0662B
CATTCCAACCCGCTGACATGAGACTAGCTGATATCCGAATGCGCTGCGCGATCCATTCTGCCGAAAATGGCAGCTTGATGGTAATCCCCAGAGAGAACAGGCTAGTTCGCCTCTATATTCAGTTGAAAGAGGTTACACCTGATAAGTCGGGTCGTGTAGACAGATCCAAGATTACCCCTGATCTCATCTTCGGTGCGGCGCAAAAGATTCTAAGCCCTTATAAAGTCGACTATGAATATTGTGACTGGTGGACTGCCTATCAGGTATGATTCATAGTAACGTCGTTGAAACTACATGGCCTGACTTAGAATCTAGATTGGACAAAGAGTGGGCACTGATTTTGATGCCCACCAACGCGTGTTCCTCGCCGGAGACGCCGTGCACACTCACTCCCCGAAAGCTGGGCAAGGGATGAATGTTTCTATGCAAGATACTTACAATCTTGGTTGGAAGATCGCGCTTGTTGTTAAGGGTATCGCCAAACGGAGCATTCTAGGTAGCTACCAAAGTGAGCGTCGTCAAGTAGCGCAAGCTCTCATTGATTTCGACCATAGTTTTAGCAGACTATTCTCCGGAAGGCCAGCTAAGGATGTCATGGACGCTGAGGGCGTCAGCATGGAAGAATTCAAGGATGCCTTCGTGAAGGGCAACTTATTCACATCCGGGTTGATTGTCAATTACGGAACAAGTAACCTCGTTTTCAAAGCTGGTGATGCAGCTGAGCAAGGCAGTGTGAATCAACCTGCTGTCTCTACACCGGTCGATACACCGCCTAATGTATTTGCGAAGAAACAGGCCCTCGCGAGTGGCCTGCCAGTCGGAATGCGTTTCAATAGCTTTAAGGTTCTTAACCAGGCTGACGCTAGACCTTGGCACTTCCAGGAGAAGCTCAAAGCTGACGGTCGATTCCGTATCGTTCTTTTTGCCGGAAATATCAGCATGGCACAGAAGAAACGAGTCGAGACGTTCTGCAAGGCCCTTGGGGCACCAGAAAGTTTTCTTCGTGCTGCAACTCCTCCCGGAGAGGCGTTTGATAGTGTAATTGAAGTTCTGACAATCCACTCATCCAAGCGGACCGAGACGGAGTTGTTAAGAGATTTTCCTGAGATACTCCATCCATTCAACAAGCACACTGGCTGGGACTACGATAAAGTATTTGTTGACGACGTGAGTTACCACGAGGGTTTTGGGGACGCTTATAATAACTACGGCGTGGATAAGGAGAGAGGATGCGTTGTAGTAGTAAGGCCAGATCAATACGTTGGCTGGGTCGGAGAACTTGAGGATTTTGACGAACTGCAGAAATATTTCGAGGGTTGTCTCATGCTCCCCTTTAAAGGGTGACCGACGAGATTCCCGCTTCCTGTATATATTCAAGTGACAAAAACATGGTCATTCAGCCATAAAACCGAATGCGTGGCAAGTGGACAGGGGGCAAAAGCTGCACACAAGGTTGAAAAATGCCTATTTCATGTCTCGCCGTCCTCACCGTTAGTTACCTTTGCCACATGCAACCCCGTGTACTCTCCCCCTTTACTCCCTTCCAAGCGCTTAAACGTGGTTCCCTTGAACATTCACATGTTAAGTCCAAATATCATGGTTTCATATCTAATCACTATACGGTGTGAGCGACACATTACAAATGTTTGAAGACATAATTTTAGAGTTGTAAACCCTGAAGAGCTGTCAACATTTGGGACCACTCATGATATTGGCCATCAATTACTAATATGGAACGATCGAATAAAGTTTCAATAGTGTCAGACTCCTAGTAGATGCTATCTAGACTCGAAGAATTATATGGTATAACGACTTAGAATCTTGGTCGAGCTAAGGAACTAATAAGATGAAGGTAAATAACACTTTGGAATATACCTATTTCAAATTATGCAATTATCCTGTCACGCTCAACGTGTTATCATTGAGTCACATAGAACTACCATACAGCCCATATCCGCCATTGGCAAACATATAATACGCCTCCGCTTGCTGATGAGTGATAAACATTAAGTTGATAGCCAGTTATTGAGTGGTATGTTTTGCGATATTTAAGCTCGAAATCCAACCCTCGTTCAGTCTGTATGTAAGGTTTTCCAAGTTAATATACGAATTTGAAGTGCACCTCGTCATAATGCTCGCGCTCTGCATCCGTTATTTGAGCACGAATCTGCTCACGTTTCCGATTTTTTGTATATAGCAGACCGAACTCGACACACGCAAGCACGAAGCCCAATAACGTGAAAGCCAGACCGTTGGTGAACCCGGTGGGATACCGCGGTTGCTCAGTGGTGATGAAGACGTTGGAACTAATGAAGTTGGCGCAGTTACCGAAGCCTATCATCCATGCCATGCCGACAGCGAGGTACTTACGGCCGCGGAGGTTGGCGCTTAGCCAGGACATGAGGATTGGCATCTGGGGGAAGGTGCCCATTGAGAAGAAGAAGAGCGCTAGGTAGCGCACGCCAGGCGCAGGGACATAGATATACATGATGATCCAGCCGACCAGCTGAAGACAGATACTGAACAGGACGAAGGGAGTGCGGCAGTTAGTGTAGGAAGCAAGCCAAGTGATCAGAAATGTCGAGACGATGCCTGACCCCCAGACAGGCATCGTCATCAACTGCGCGATAGTGGACTCCCAGCCCAGCTCGGTGAGAATGGTGGGCGCGAAGGAGGCTATTGAGGCAGCCGTGATATCACAACAGAAGAAGGACATGGTGAAGAGGTGGATTCTCCAGTCGGTCAGAATTTTCCACATGGGCATCTCATCGCTGGCGGAGCCTTTAGTCTCAACACCACGAGAAGACTCTAGCTGATATACCAGACGTTCGCGTTCGTGGGGCTTCAGGAACCACTTCTGTGCTTGCTGGGGAAAGTTCGGACACAGGCAGGCGACAACTGCTGCTATGACACACGTCATGAGCCCTTCGATTATAAATATCCACCTCCACCCTTCGTAGCCGCCTAGGCCCTCTAGTCTGACAAGGGCGTAGGCAAGGAGACCGGAAAACAGGGGTCCCGCAAGCGCGAAGTTGAAGAACCACGCGAATCGGACGGCTGCTTCGCGCTTGGTGTAATACATTGATATCATGTAAGTCGCACCAGCGGGAAGGGCTACTTCGAAAATGCCCATGAGGAAGCGAACAGCGAGCAGTCCACCGTAGCTTTTTGTCAAGCCCTGGCACATGCCGATGACGCCTGGCACATGTTAGTGAGGAGTGGAACCGTAGCTAGTTTCAAGGGCCGTTCAAACCTAATATAAACATTTGGCCAGACAGGAAGAACCTGGGGCGGATCCAGTTCAGGTTGAAGAGCAGGTTCATCGGGACCTCGGCTAACACAAAAGGGATATAGAAAATAGAGAGCGCAACGTTGTACCCATTGGATGGCATATTTAAAGCCATTTCTAGACCGTTTTGTTGTCCTCTTCCCACAATTCGCGCGTTTGCGATGTTGGTTCGATCCAAGAACAGAACGGTATACAAGACACCCATCATTGGCACAAGAACCAAATCGCGTCGCCATAGAATCCGCCGGTCGAGTTTAGGGTCTGACATGGTGCCGATGCTGTTCGTTGACTCGACGCTCTTCTCGGCCACATTGAGGTCCTCCTCCGGGACCGGCTTGGGGACCACGGCCATTCTTCTAATCCTCAGAAACGCACGACGCAAACGACACTAGAAATGGCCGCGAGGTCTATGACAAGAGGTGAGATACGAAATGACCTACGTGCCCCGAGGTTCGCGGCCCGCGTCTCGAGAATGAAAGCGAGAGTTGACTAAGGTATAAAAAGTTATGTGCAAAGGGATCCCGTGGGTAGTATTAATTCCGAGGGAGTGGGTGAGATCTTCACGCCATATAGACTAATGTCAGAGACACTGCGCTAGTCTAGGGGATTGTTCACAATAAATAAGGTTACCATATTAACAACAACCAGATAACATAGACGCATCGAAAGATAGGCAATTGATATTCTGCTTTGGTAATTAACCCTGCTCCTTGGCGGCTGGTCTCCTCGTTCCTGTGGGTCTTCCGCATGGTCCCCAAGATTAGAACGATATTGCTGTGACGAAGCCATTCCTTCTGGATAGGCAGATAGGCAAATCGGCTTATATTGCTATGGGTACGGGTTGTTACGGGTTGCTACGCACTACTATGAATACATACTGTGCTAAGGGGCTATTCCTAACGTGATTGATCCCTAGGTAGAGAGGCCAAACGTGTTTTGAGCACAATGTTGTTTAGCCGTCTATCAGCTTTACTAAGCAGTTGCCAGGAAGCTTGTTGAAATAGGTGAATAGCTTGGGATATCTTGAAATTCTGAATGGGGGTATAATGCGGTCTTCGAATGTTGAAGCTGGCCTTAAACAAGAAGCTAACACCTAATAGGAGCATCCCGACGGGTGGTGACGTGTTCTAGTCTAGCCGTAGTTTTGCCCAATTTGGTACATACAAGGGGGACTTTAAGGGCTAGCTAGAGCGCTAACGTCGCCTTTTCTGATTAGCTGCCGTGTTTTTATAGCCATCGTATACAATAAAGCACGATACTAAGTACAGACCGCAAGATCAAACGTCGTTAATACGTAATCTGCATACTATTAATCAGTGATCATGACACATACGAACTGTGAAGGCCCCGGTGGACGGCACAGCGCCGTGCGTACGTTGTGTAAGTCAGATCAATATTGATAACTATATCGTAGCGTGACCGCACAGCCCGTATTGTGAGACGGACTCTTCGGATAGCGAATACCCAACGCTGGAACGATTGGCCAGGCCGCCATAATGTAAGCCGTGCGTGCATATGCCCTCCAATACCTAGGAATACATAATATCGACACATTTTGGGATGACAAGGAGGGTTCGAAGCAACTCGAAGACTTCACACTTCATGCTTGTTACATCGGTCATGACACCCTTTGGCCTACCGTCGTAAAGGAAATTAGTGATTGCGAAATCCCGACTACCTATTATGGTGTTATAATGGCTTATCTTATAGCATAATGCGGTGGACTTTCGCTCCAAGGCTACACCAAGCGTTGCGGAGATTGATCACAGGACAACCAAAGACGCATTCCTCTTTTAATGGCTCATCTGTCGCGAAAATAGTTGCCGATGGAGAATTATTATTTTCTTCCCTGGCCGATGAGTAGTCTGATTATATAATGTGGCTCAAATTGCTACCGCGAAATGGTCATCCAACGTCCGCATGCGGGTTCAGCGCGTTCGCGGCACGGACACGAACTACTAGGGTTTCGATATACCATATTACGCAGCGTAAAAAATCCAGCGGGGAAATCTTTGAATGAAACATTAAGTCTAGGATTGACAACATGTCTAAGAGATTAGGGTACAACTCTAATCAGGGCCGCGACAGGTAAGACTTACTGATATATATTGATATACATAAAGTATAGAGTTAGAGTTTGATACATGGAATATCTATGTCTATGTACTTCATGAGTTAGACGTTCTGGTTGGTGTACTCCAACAGTGAAGTACGTGTATGTAAGGTCCAACGCCGTGATGCCCCTAGATACCGATGGCAATGGTGTACTGGGTTTATCAACCAACTCGAATAGTCATCGTAACTCCTGTTTCACTACACAAACTTCCCTATTCCTCGTCTATAATGACTTATAAGTATTATGAAACTGAGGCTAACTCCCTTCTATCCAAAGGTACGGCGCCAACCGTGTTACTAGTGGATAGGCTGTGTTGCCCTTCCGATATTAACTTATGGAAGTCCACCTCCGCCCTCTTGATATCTGCTTGGAGGTCGTGTTTCCAGATCCAGTGCAGTCTTTGATTAGCGTTCTCTACAATTTTGTTCATGTTGTCCCCGATTTGGGGGTCCCTCCACGTATAAAGAACGCCCGCCTCGAAACTCGTCGAGACTACTTTTTGTGCCCGAGGCCGCCTGATAGCATCGTACACTTTGAAGGCAATTTCGAGTTGTTCTGGCGATTTGACGAGAGAAAGCAGGTGAGAAAGGATGACTGCATCTTCTAAGCCTTGGCCAGCTCCAGCAGCCTGGTGAGGACTAGAAGCATGTGCGACATCACCCAGAAGACATATGTGCCCCTTAAAGAATGTAGTCGTCTTAGGATGATGCCATGTTGGCCATCTGAACGGCGAGGCATAGTCAAGCAGCCGCAGTAATCGAGGATCGAATCCTTCTAGATCTTTGAGCATTTCTTCTTTTGTGCAGGGTATCCGGTTGTCGCCATGAGTCCAAGGTTTGGGGTCCGCAATAAAGAAAACGAAGTTCTCTTCTTTGCCCTTGGAAATAGGGTAGATAGCCAGGCCCTTCCCTTGAGCCATAAACCACTTAGCGTCGCCGGCGTGGGTTCCCAGAATTTCCTTTGCTTTATCCATTGGGATGATGCCTCGATAGATGTACATGCCGCAGAACGTCGGAGAAACCTCCTCGGGCGCAATATCGCCTAGGACAACCTGTCGCGTCATTCCTTTGACCCCGTCGCAGCCGATGGCGGCGTCGACTTTTACCACCTCGCCATCTTGAAATCTAATTATGACCTTGTCCTCCACTTCGATAGATTCGGCACGCTTCCTAAACTTGACGGTCTCTTTGGGAATAAAGCTCTCCATGATCGTCAACAAGTCCTTGCGATGCGCGCTACTCCGTCTGAAATAAGGGGCGCCAACCAAGCCACGAGTCCACCCTCTCTTTTCGCCGAAGCCGTCTTCGGCGTAGAGCGCGTCAAAGATGCTATGCTCGAACTCTGGCTTCTCATTCTCCGTTTTCGCTTTCTCATACTGTTCTCGAAAGCGTGGGTCGATGAGATCGATGGCGCGTAAAGAATTAGGACCCAAGCCAATGCCCGCTCCCACCATAGAGAATCGATCGGCAGACTCGTATATAGTGACAGGAACGTTGCGCTTAATAAGGCCAATGGCAAGCGCCAGACCACCAATGCCCGCGCCGAGAATGGCGATGCTGGGAAGCGCTTGAGAGGTCTTCGTTCCCTTAGAGCCGCTAGGTTCTTCCTGGTGTTTCCAGAGCTGATTAAACATATTCTTAAGCTGATGAAGGGAATTCCTCTTCGAACCTTTCGAAGTCATGTTCGTATGAAGACGAGACAGCAAGAACGCTGGCTGGTCTTGCTTTTCTAGGGGTTCAAGGTTGACGGGATGGACAGGTCTCCTAAACGGCTTCCATGTCAAACGTTACCATCGGTAACTAGGATTGCTTATAACGAGCCCCTGTGTCACGGCCTCCTCAAGTGAAAAGATGCATTACGTGTGGGTTTCTTAGGACCAGAAGTCCCGAATGCAGGCTGCTTGCCCGCACCAGAGAGCTCGACTAGCTGCGGGTCGGAAGCATGGAGTTTGTCTTGCCTGCTAGAAACATAACACGGTTAAGGAAAGACAATCCGAAATGGTGAGCGGGGGTTACTCTATTCTTGGATTTCGCCGTAGCCCTGGAGGCTCAGTCAGAATATACAAAAGGATCTGGCAAGCGAGCGTGCGCTATGCTGTCGTGTGTGTGGCGATGAGAGTTGCAGGAGGGTATGCGCAAAAATAAATCGCTTGCTCATTACGCCAGCACTAGCGGGAGTAAGATCCCGATAGGTGTCTAATTGGACGAACAGTTACCTAAATCGGATCTCTGAGTATCACAGGTCAGAGTAATATTCTGAAAGACAGGTGGTAATAGATAAACCACAAGGCGAATCACCTTGTTAGCGGGCTGCATCGCTATACTCGCACAAGCCACGTGCAACTGTAAATAAATGTAGTTTTAAAGATATATGAAAGGTCGTAGTATCTCACCACTCAGCTTTCGCAATGGAATTTGCCGGTTACCGAGTTAGACAGGCCGACAGAAGAGTATATAGGAAGATCATCTCCTCAATGATGCTTCTCTTCAGACCTATGTAAGTATTTATGCAGGATTAACCTGGAACTTGTCGCGCGAGCCTTATAGCTCCTCCCATGGCAACATGAGGTGCGAATTTCGACATATCTCCGTCGGCCATTCCCAGTGGGGTATCGGACATGAGTTGCTCAGACTTGTTGAGATTGAATACTAGGCATCGGCGTTGAACCGTCCTAGAACGGTCGAAGTGAAATAGGCCAAATACTACTACTTGATATGATGAAGCATTGTTAAAAAGAAAGAACAAAGAACGAAAACAGCGGTAGGAAAAACAATATTTACCAGTAGGTAGCAGCTAGGGCGAACCTGTATGGTTGGGAATCACTAGGCTTAAAGAACTAAAATCACCAGCCTAACTACAAAATATGTTACGGTAGAAATCGGATTAGGGGTTTAACCTTATCCTCGGATGACCCGTCTCGTTATGTGTGGGATATTCCGCGCGGACTAACTATGTAAGTATCGTAGGCTCCAATGTTATTGTTTCGGACGCACGGTTCATTGACGATCAATGGTGTTCTCCTCACTATTCATCCTAGCTGTCCTCCTGTCACTCGCCTCCTGTCTTTTCCGAAATTTTATCAGTCGTAGTTTTTACTCTCCGCCTCCGAATGAGGTATTAGAAAGATAATAATCCGCTCGACGACTTATGATAAGCTTCTAAGCCTCGGTTTCAATGTCCAAGTTATTTTCATCGTTCAGGACGGATAATGAGAGCCATGGGTCGGTCATATCCTCGAAGAAAACCACCAATCATGAATTTGTCAGGGAGGAGAAGCCCTGACAGCTACGTATTCTCCACACTCTGATCTGAGCTGGCGGGTCAGCTTTTTCTCCCACGTATATGTACGGCTGACGCCTGAATTGGGCACACCGAACTAGTCAATCCTTCTCGTTCCCCCGCTTGCCCAACTCCTCCAGGTTGAACGAGTGCGGCAGCCTTGTCGCTATTGTGATGAAGCAGGACTTGTACCAGCCCTAATACAGAGTTGCATTGCTCACGAGCAGTAGCGTTTACACCTGGCCGTCTTCCGCTCCCGATCGGTTAGATCCTAGCGTTGGAGAGGAGCCAAGTAGCGTTACGGACGAGGAGCGGTGGACAAGGATCCAATGACAGGACAGTGCTTCATAGCCTTCCTGTCTCGGCCGTCTTTGTGAACTCATCCACGCACAGCTTCGGCTGCCTTGTTCCGAGGTTTTCTGCATTCTGATGGTCTATTCGCATGGCAGCCCTATCGAGCTGAGCTCGGATGTATGATTGCAACAAATCAGCTGTTAGTACCAGTCGCCAGCCAGTGTGGTCAGGACTCCCGTCTTACCGTGACGGATCAAGATCGCGCCCGCCTAGCGCAGTTAGTCCCCGACGCCATCACGGCTCGTCAGACCTAGTAGAGCGTCACTGAGATCCCTGCCTGCCTCTTACGTCACTCACTCCATACCGATTAACATCTTTATTTTTATTGTTACACCCTCGCCAATGTCTCATCTAGACGGCAGTGGCTCTTCTCCGGACACAATCGCCCAGGGGACCTCGCCAAGTACCACCGTCTCAGAGCAACCGCCCGCGCCACCACGTAAGCCACCTAAACGTGACCGCGTTGCTTTGGCTTGTCAAAGGTATGTTGGATGTCTGCTGTCACAATATACTGTCAGATTACTAAGTATCAGAAGATGTAAAACCAGGAAGCAAAAAGTAACCTGAACCACCTTGATACCCGCGTAGCTTTATCTGATGTGTTTATCATAGTGTGATGGCCAACGGCCGGCATGCGCTTCTTGCGCTCGTTTATCGCTGAAGTGTAGTAAGTGTTATCCCTATCACCAACCAATCTCATCATCTAACGTGATTTACTATGAAAGTTTACATCGTCCCCCTGGTTCCGGCCGCTGGCGAGAAGAAGCTCTATATCAAGGCCCTTGAACAGCGAGTTGCCGAGTTAGAGACCTATCTAACCTCAATTGGGCATTTTGGAGTTGGAGTTGACAACTTTGGACGCTCAGGACAGTCGTCGTCGTCGTCCCAACAAATACCTTTGATGCCGTCCAGCCAGGCCATCCAGCCACCGGTACCGACACTACAGCAAACCCAACTCGGTTCCGATGATGATGATGCCAACGATATCTTGATTGCGGTCAGAGACCTCTCCCTGTCGGCTTCTGGACACTATGTTGGAGCTTCGTCCAACATTAACATAGGTCGTGTGCTCAGTTCAGTTGTCCATAGCCAGAGAGGTTCGATTCCAGCAAGTCATGAAGAACAATCTGTCCAAGGCGACGATGATCCAGCACCGAAGTCTGTCTACTCGACAAACTCCGGTGATGTGATAGGAGTGCCTTTCTTGACACCTGCTGTCGCCGCAAAACTTCTTCAAGGTTGGTTTCGACATATAGCAACCAGATACCCCGTCCTCCATTCAGCTCGGGTCATGCATCTTCACAACAACCGCGAATCTCTTACAGATGATTATGATCAAACGATTCTGCACCTCATTTATGCTGTCAGCGGACGGTGGCTGGAATCGGCTGGCGATGTAGGCCACTTTTTTAGTGACCAGCATTACGATCTTGCCTTACAAGAAATGGACTCCGTACTTCGTTTCCGGGATTCACGCACAGTCGATTACCTCTTACTTTTGGCCTTATATTGCACGAGAGCTCCTAGAGATCCCGGAGCCTGGACCTATGTAGGAGCTGCAATCAGGCTTTGTATAGAGCTAGGCTTGCATCGCCGTCCAAGAAGATACCAACCAAGTGTGGAAGGGGAGATGAACAAGCGACGATTCTGGACAAGTTATTTCCTAGACAGGGACATATCGATAGCCATTGGACGGCCGCCGAGCATCTCAGATCACGACATTGATGCCGACCTACCATTCGATATCAACGAGGACACTCTAGATGATGAAGTTGTTCGCCAAGCATCTATGCGTGTGACCAACATACCAGTTAATCCACCCAACACATTAACTTCTTTCATACATAGGACAAGACTCAAGATTATTGAGTCTGAGATCCAACACACTGTATACAGAGTTGATCGGCCAAACAAGGTCTCCGAAGCCACCATAAATGGATTCCTTGACCAACTCCATGCATGGAAAGACAATATCCCCTATGATGCGAGGAACTACGTCTACCGACAGGGGGAGGCATACGAAGGTAGCGAGCTTTACACGATCCATTATCACCGTTGCATTCGCTTTGTGTTATATCCTCAGCTTGAGGAAAACCCGGTGAACATGAACTATGTCAAGCTCTGTGTAGATTCTTGTGCAAGCATCATTACGGAATATCGAAGATTGCACCATATCTTCCCAATTGGGTTTTCAGCCTTATCAATACAATCTGTGTTCTTGGCAGGTAGGCGATCTCTCCCTCGGGCCTGCTTCTAACCGTGTTACTAACAAGTGAAAGGTTTGACATTAATATACTGCGCATGGCTGGCCCCTCCAAATTTCCTAAGCGTGGAGGGTCCGTTGACGGACTGTCAAATTCTTCTATATATCTTTACCGAACGTTACCCATCAGCGAGGAAATATCGGGATGTATTCGAGCGTATCAAGACGGCCATCTTAGGAATAATTGCACAGGGCAAGCACGAGCCCCGTCACCCCGTCCATATAGATACAAACGTCCAGGACACGTTTGCAAGCCCAGACGGTCAATGGGGACCTGGGATGGGCGCCGACCTCTCATATATGATCAATGCTATGACGGGAAATGCGGCAGCAACGCCCGTGTTCGACATGGGCATGAATCCGGCGACGACCATGCAGCATCCGAGTCAGCCAGCACCGCCGTTAGATCAGTATCAAATGGTCTGGTCAGGAATGCCGCACTCCATGCCACATGGAACGAGCGATTTCGGCAACATGGGTGGCATGTTCCAATGATTTTATAAAGCTTCGAATTATCGGACTCGGGTTTTGAGGATACTGGTGAGATTAGACATAGAAAATACCATTTATATCACACCACGAGTCATATCGATACCTCCAGATAGATCGTTTCTATATCCAAGTACCGGAAACATACCTCTTATATTTATCAGCCCCGTGGTCCTGGTCAGCAGCGCCGCCAACATGTATGATTTTATCTACTGATTCGTCTTCGAACAGTATCTCGCACTCGTCTTGATGCAGCTATCCCTAGCTCGATTCTGTAGTCACGGCCAAATAACCCAAACAGCTGCTTTGCTAGTCTGTCTTGAGATAGCATGACCGAATGAATAACAAATAGATTACGGCCTAGCACCTTAGCTTTGCCAAGCTTCTCCGGCTTCGCAGATCTACGTATCTCCTATCGGAAGGGTCTTCCCGACGCAGATCGAAGGGCCTGGCAAAAGTTCTCCTTTCCTGGAACTTTTGAACGCTGGGTAGTGGAACATCATCATGAACAAGGCCCAACCCAGATCACATCGTATTATACTGCCGCTAATATATAGCTTTGCCCAGTCGGTCCTAAACGATTTCCACGTGATCATATTTTGGACACGTAGAACCACCCAAGGTGTGGTTGTAGTTATAGTACCCTATATCCTAGTAAAATTCCCCTTAATCCTACCTATTCGTATTAATATCTACTAAGCCACTTACACCTAGGACGGATATCTCACTATTAAAGGCGCGCTGGCTACAGCATGACCTCTGTCCTTCGTAGTGGACTTCACAGCGGAGCCGAATGGAATGTTAAACCAACCGAATATGAAGGATGCTCACGACGCGAACCTGTCGTTCTTCAGCCCTCAGCAGCTATTTCGACTCACACGGCTACGGCGATTCTATTGCAAATACGCCCGACTTCGTTCCATATTATGCTGTGGTAAATCTCTGCATTGTGAATAAGTGCAGTTAGTAGCTCGAACCCCGATGGAGAGAAAGGGGGGGGTCGTCACATGAAGAAGGACAGCTTCGCTGATGAAAAATGAATAGCTGGGATGGTCTTCTGGGTCTTATTTGGCCTTAGGGTTTCGAATTCATTCGTAACTATTAGCTTATTGATATAGTTGTGCTATGTGTTCGCCCGCCTGCTGGCAACGGACTCTACCCCTAGGTTAACGCATATCGTCTCTACAATATTTGCAGGTTTCGGCGCCCTTGACCTCTTGCATAATGGCGCCGCAGCCTACGCTAAGGACTGGCCACAAACGACGTTTGTCAAGAGACTGATGGGTCTCGGATGCGGTGCCCTTGCATCGGCCAGCGACTAGGTCTTCGGTGGGTGCCTGAAGTACAATCTAATCGCAGTGGTAGTTAGATAGAAGATATACGAATCCACAAGCCGGAGCAACTTGCTCGAAGCGTATATCACTAGCATAGAGGCTGTCATTGCTGTGAGGAACTAGGTAAGATACGATGCCTAATTATATCTATTCTACTCTCCCACAACGTGGAGATACTGATGAAAAGTAGACCCCTTTATATGAGACAACTTGATTATCAGTCATTGTGGTCTGGTGGGTATCTTCATGGTATTCAAGATGTCTGAGAGTATATCGATGAACAACATGATCGTAGCAATAATATAACAAAGCATAATTATCTGACGGTAGCAGCCATTAGGGAACCCCTCGTAATTTGACACTTGGTTGCGTAAATAGAACCATATCAGCCTTTTTCTACTTGTATTATACCACTATGTACTCGGTGGCGGCGGAGCCCACTCGCCCGTTGCCTCGATCTTACCATCATAGCCCACAGCCTTCGCAAAATCCGCCAAGAATGCCCATCGCGTCGTCTTAACCCATCCCTTCTCCATGAACCCATTGGCGGGTTTAGGAAAGAAATCTACCACAGGTTGAATAAACTGGTCGTGAGCCGGGATGATAAGAATATTGTCGTACGCGTCAGTCTCTTGAAGTTTCTTGATCGTCTCAATCGCTAATGGCACGTCATAATGCACCGGCTTTCCCACCGGCGGTTTGGCTATAGGCAAGTAGAATGGCTCTTCCTTACCTGCACGAAGTAAGGGTTCGAAAAGTTCGCCTGGACACGGCGTCACACTGAGCGGATTGAACGGGTGCGGCGAGATGGAATCCGGCAATGGGTGCCACTCGTGAGGACGCAGCTCACCGCCGTGGTGAATTGCGTCCCCGCCCATCAAGATAAAGCTATCCGGATTACTTGTCACACGAGCGAGGCCGCAGATATGGCCGATAGCACTATATATATGCAGACCGATATTAGTAATCACCCTTATTATAACACTAGAGACACCCTGGATGGGTAGGTGTAGCTCCTATTAAGACAGGCTGAAAGAGGAAATAAAGAACTTTGAATACGTACTGGCCGGGCGAATCTAGGAAGTAGAACGATCCATCGCCGAAGTAGTCAATCGCAGGCAATTTGCCAATCTTTATGTCCGAGGTCGAGAAGTCCAGCTCTTTGACTTCACGGTTGGCGTAGTCGGACTCAAGGAATGTGGCCCTTGGGTTAGTCGGATAGCCTGGGAAGACATCCTTCTTGACGCCGGGCCCCACGATGAGGGCGGTGTTCGGCTCGAACCTGGACGGGTCGCCGGTGTGATCGAAGTGCCAGTGCGACCATACGACTGCTTCGAGGCTTTTTACGTCGACGCCGTGTTCCTCCAAGATTTCGCGTACGTCCTTCGGCACATCTACGCTCACCCCACCATTTTTTAGGTAGTCTAGCGACGCAGGCCAGTTCCAATGATCTTTCCTGATACCAAGATCAAACACAATCGACCGGTTAAGGACCGGATGCTGAATCAGGAAGGAATAACACGGCGCCGCGAGGTACTCATGGCCTGAAATCGCGGGCCCGAAAAACCGGCCCGTTGGGATGCCGCGGAGTGAGCCGGTAGTGTTTATGATAGAGACATTGACGATGGACGTCGAGACGGGGATGTTGAGCTCAGGGGCCGTCGCCATAATGATCTTTCTCACGGATCACTTACTGATTTCACTTCGGCTGTTAGGGAGTCTACACTTCGACGTTGAGACTGTTGATCGTGAGCTTTCTCTAGCAATAAGACGTCTTCTACTACCTATTTAAGGATGGAGTCATCATACTTAGATCATTTATAAATAAATAAATAAAAAAAAGACGGCCTGATTGTGTGGAGTAGTCTGCGCTCAGTAGCTTAAATCCATCACCCTTACAATTCACAATCCCACAATTGTTAAACTTGAGTTGCAGAGTTGTATGGCGCTAATCCGTGGTTGTGTAGCTCTTAGCGATCGGGGGAAGCATTATATCCGAGTGTATTATTAACTAAAACCTCCCGACTGATGATTACAAATCAGACACAGCAAGAGCTCCGGTTTTAATGCCTTCATGCATGCCACATCGTATCAGCTATCTTGAAGTGTATACATACATACTTAAGTAGCTATTACTAATTAGAACCTCGGAAGGGACTTTGGCGACAATAATTAGCTTATTCGAGGAGTGTGACCCTCTTTACATGCTTATAAACGATATATAGGATCAATGGATAGGTACTCGAAATAAATATGTAGAGCTACGGGTCGTTCGCGTTGGGTATGTTAAATTTAAGGGTTATCAGAATGAAGACTTTGCAAAGAAATTATCAGTAATCATCGAAGTAAAGGAACGAAACTACAGAAAGAAGTTAATTATTAGTCATACAGTGGAAACACCCTATAAATATGACAAACTTCGAAGCATATTCAGAGTGATAAGAATAGTGAAATGGTTTTACATGATGTGATACCTCCAAGGGTATAAGGGGGCTACGTAAGCCAGACTGGCTATTAGTATACGGAGGATTTCTTTTCACACTTAGCTGCTATCCATCTTCAGTTATACACACACACACACTCGATATGAATTCAAGCCATCCGTTTTGCCATTGATCTCTTGTTATACGTGCCATCAGTGTGATTCTTTTGATACCAGCCCTATGGGCTGGTATTACCTCTTTACTATCACCTGGTAGTGGCTCTCCCACCACTTGATTACCTACTGTTGTATAGGCACACCTTGATTTGTTTTAATAGTATTCGTATATTACCGGCAAGAAGACAGATAACGAAAATCTGGTGACTCTCAAGCTTAGGAGCCTTTCATGCCCCCTTTATAGGCCAGTCACTCCTCAGTTACGCAGACTCTGCGATATCGCTGCTTGTTGATTCCGACAAATTAGTATTCTTCAAATCAGAGTATAGGATGTACTGTTGATTTCGTTGATTTACAATAACGGAAAAATAGCTCGACATAAATGGGAATACTATATTCGTGACGGTAAAGCAGACGCCCTTATTATTGACTCACATATCAACAGTGACAGAAAACACTATATATATAGCGTAGTGGCTATAAATACATTGATCCACCAAGTCCCAATCCTTCAAGTAAATAACCAACCTGCGGAAAGACGTGAACACAGGGCCATGGCCATTAGCAGACGTGTGTCTAAAGGAAATGAAATTATGGCTTAGTAATTGGAATGATTCTTCGGTAGTTAGTAACTGAGCACGAATGACATTTCCCCACTCGAAAAGTTTTCCGGGTAGGCCAAAATCAATCTAATTTATTAAGAGGCATAGAGTCTTAGGACAACTCATAGATTAGTATGTAGGGGTGAACTGTTGCTCCCTAATACCAACCAGAGCTGTCGGTGTTTGTCAAGTTTGAAGTGTTAGTTATCAGAAGGGCAGAAACTGTAGTCATACATTGCTAGTAGCTACATATAACTTACAAGATAACGAAACTGAATACCGACTTCATCCACATCTGGAAGACCCCAATAGCCCTTCTAAGCTCATAAATTCATTGTTTTCATGTCATCGACATCATCCTAACGCCAACACTACTTAATAGTGCTGACAGCGCTCGTCCTCTACAAGGCTTCGCACCCAGCTATGATGCTACCCAAAATGATTCACACGATCTGTCGAGGATATCCGCTAGATATCGAGTAATTCTCCATAACCGTACCACGCAATAGACCAGTTGTTGTTATTTCGCTGAACACTAATACGGATCTACCACACTTCTCACGTCGACTACCTTGCCAGACCGGCCCAAAAATGTGCGTAGTTCCCCCGCGATCTTGTTCACAATTTCGGCGTCTTTGTGGCATTGGCATTGAATATTCTGACGGTTGGGATGAAGCCGTATGAAATCCTCAACAGGGAGAAATTTGTATTCGTCTAAGAGGTCCTTCCTAAATTGGCTCCATGTTCGAGGTGCTCTACTCGTAAAATGTGAGTCAGTAATTGCCTTCTTCAGCAAGAATTATGTGTATGTCTCGGGAGCAGAAGTCTTCATTAGGAAAAATTGACTCCCAAGACACACACAAAGGGTAAAAAACAACTCCCATTACTAACCTGTAGACGCACTATGGATCTCTGTAGCCGACCAAATGGATACTCTTGAGATACTGCATTGCAATAACTTGGCCCATTGCATAGACAGCAAGGCCACGTTGTGGGACTTGAATAGCAAGATGTCGTACTTCGAAGAACCAGCGACTATTCAGGAGGTTCCACTCCCGCCCGTTCAGGTTGGATAGGGGTCGATCCCAACTACCGCCACCTCCATCAAGGAAGACTAAGTCTTTGTCGAAATGAATTCGTAGGAATAAAGCCTGTCTTTGATTCCATAGCTCTGTGTGTCTGGCTGTAACAAGTGACTTGGCCTCATCGCCAGGGTCTGGGACGAAGTGTCTTCCTATGAGGCGAATCTTCTGACTTTCTTCTCCAGCTGCAGGATGGCTCCGAGGCCATCTAGTCTCAGGGGCGTTGATGGTCGCATAAGTATTGACGAATCTATTTCCCTCTGTGTCCATCGCGGCATACAAGCGCTCATTCTTGGTATTTACCCCCATATAATGCCTTATGCCTGCCTGCTTGCGGTAGAACTCCCATATCATGAGTTGGAGCTCTACTGGAAGACGCGGGAAGTACTGGAATTTCTGCGATGACGACATAGTTGCACACAAAGTTCTGTGATGGAAATGTGAAGACGCACGGGACTTGTTGTGGTTGGTAGATTAGGATATGGGGTTGACTTGCAGAGGGTGAATAGACTCATTTTATAGGACGTAGCTGAATGTGACTTGAAGAGTCATTCTTCTAGATATCATAGGAAAGACCCCCTTTTCCTTTAAGTCGTGGTCTAGGCTATTCGAGATTCAACTTAAGTCTTACAGACCCCATTAAATACTACTATTAACAATGCCTCACAAGAGAGCCCTTGGAGAATGTTATGGAAGTATTAAGTCTTGTTATGAAAGGGGATGCCAAAAAGTACTACCAAGCTATGCTTACTCTTTATCCTTTGGTTGCCTACCTATGTGTTGAATGGGATGGATCGTTTGGAGTTGACAATAAATACCCACGTACTGTAAACTTGTTAAGAATTAATAGGGTAGACTAAGCACCCCACACACCTTATTATTTACTATAGCACCTCCCACAGCATCCCAACTAATCTCTCACAACAACAATAACTACAACTACTACAGACCTATTAGGGTATCTTGAATCATAGTACATAGATCACCCCTAATTAGTGGTTAGAGCCATTAGAAATTCCTATTAGTTGTTGTCTCTACCATGATAACGCAGGTATATTCTCAGGCAACATCTACGTGTTCAGTTGCAGCAATACCATTCTTTCCCTCACCAATTCCGCAACTTTCGACATCCTTCAGCGCCTCGTCTATTATTGTCGTCTTGAAGCTCTTAAACTTATGGACCGAGACACGATTTATGAAGAGCTCATCGATTTCTTCGAGAGTTCTCCCCTTAGTTTCTGGAACGCAGAGATAAAAGAAGACAAAGCAGCAGAAGTTCGAGGCAGCCCATATATAACCGTACTTAGCTCCCTGTCAAGAGTGTGTTAGTTACAAGGCGGACTATTAGACTTAAGCAACTACCTACCCAGTTTAGGTTTTCCGGGTTGATGAAATACGGTGAGCAGAATCCAGTCAGCCAAGCCAGGAAATACCCGAGGCTAATGGCTGATCCCACAGACCAAGATCTCAATCTCGTGCTTACCATCTCTGTTGCTGTTGGATAGGTTGCGTCTCCGACGAAAGCGTTATAAAGGAACATATATAACGCAGAAAAGGCGATCAAACAGTCTCTAGCTGCGAGAGTCCCGTAGGCGGCAGTAGCGGATACTGCCATTCCAAGCATCGCGCATCCTTGCGCAATGGCGCCTGTCATAAGAACAGTTCGTCGACCCATGACATAACGCATCAAGTACATCCCTATAAGCAGATTGAAGTTAATACACTTGCATAGCTGTAGGAGCCTGAATTTGTGCAATAAACTCTAGAAATACTCCAACGATGACGAGATGTTCAATCATCCCCCTCCCGCCCTGTCCTCCCATTTCTTAAACAAACGAAGAGAAAGCCTGAGATAGGGGGCCGGTAAACTTTAGAATACATACCGATATTAACTCCAACAAGCCCGAGACAGGAGTTCATAACAGAGAATTTGAAGGCATCGTCAACAGATAACCCTGCAACGATCATAAAATATGTCGAGTAACTAATCACAAACCAAGAGCCGGCCCCAGTCTGAGTGGCTATGACTCCATAGCAGAGTAGGGTACGTCTCAGCTCAGTACCTAAACTATTGTGAGTGATAGCTCCCAAAAGGGAAAGCCTATCAGCATACGCACCTTTGAACATGTCTAACGGCCCTATTTTCTTAGCAAGCTGTTTTTCTTCTTCAATACCTTTGACCATTTCAACCCATTCTAGTTCCAGCCCGTCAGCGGGCAGAGAGTTACCCCTTAGCTTTTTAAAGGCCTCTTTCGCCGCCTCATTCTTGCCTCTATATAAAAGATAGCGTGGTGATTCGGGTACGAAAAGTAGGCCTGCGGCCAGGAAAGTCGGCACAACGAACAATATCCCAACCGGTATTTGGTATGAAGCCTTGTCGAGCCGATTCTTCGTCGCATACGTTGCTGCCGCCCCTATGATACTTCCGATGTTGACCCATTCTGAAAACAGAGCCACCATGACAGCTCGTAAATGGGCTGGCGCTGCTTCAGCGGTCTATTCCTCGTCAATGTCCATGCAGAAACACTCAACCACGCTTTCCAAATAAGATCCCCTGATCAGAAAAGGGAAACGAGGAATTGATATGAGAAGATAGTTCCAATTTTTGTCACTTACTAAAGCCATGTTAGCCTTTATTGAAAACATAGGCGCAGGGGAAGTTTGAAAGAGACAACTTTGGGCCTCGGCGCAGGAGATGTTCATACACACCGTAAATGTTTGAAAAGGTTACCAAAAACCCATTCGCCAGCCCGAGAATCAGTCTGCCGATGTATACCGCCACTTTATCTGTCGCGGAAATCTGGATAATGCAAGCAACGGCATTCAACACACAGGCTAGCCACAAGGCGACCTTTCGACCGAAGAAATGTGCGAATGCTCCCGCAACAAGCGAGGAGAGGAAAGCACCCAGTGTCAGGAGGGATCCAATGAGTTGTTGGAAGGTTCCCTAACACAACTAGTTAGTCGTCGTTCTCGAGATTGGAGCTTCAAACCAAGTCAGCTCTTGCCTCGATTGCGTATCCGCCCGGCTGGGCAGGATCTTCGTACCCAAACACCGCCAGGAATCCTGGCATTGCTTGCAGCGACCCGATCGCTGCCGAGTCGAGCCCGTATTGCATGTTTGCTATCGCGACGATGGCACATATGAGTAAGCATTTCCTGTTCGCCCAGAGGGACGTTTCGGGTATCTTCACGGCCGCCGTCATGATGTTATTCTACTAGTTCTAGGTAGGTACTCCGCCACAGTCCGTGTTATATAACAACGTCCGGCGAGCTGGGCCAGAGACGAGTGAACCGAGGTAAGCTGAACTGAGCGAAGACATAGAGCCCCCTTATAACATCCTGGCTATTCTCCGTTTTGAGGTATACTCCAACTCTCAACCCCGGAGTGGAGGTTGAGCGATACGACGGCACATGTTTGTTGATCTCCACGCTTCCCCCTTGGTCCATGACAACCAAGGTATCCAAAGAAGAGGCCCCCCCCGCATTTCGGTAGTTGGCCTTCATTCGCTACCTTACCGGTGCCAGTTCCTAAAGAAGATATTCCGAGGCGGATGGTCCGAAGCTAATAGTACCAGCTCTGATCTGTGCCGCTTTAAATGTACATAGAAATAGAGATACAATAATAACATCGCTCTATTCTCCGACCAATATGAAATTTCATAACAGTTCCAAAGAATCCAACGCGCTTTGTCGCGCATATATCGTTAAGATACAGCCGAATTATGAATAATCGACAGTGCTTGCTTTCATTATGAAGCCAGATCCTATATAGTATAGTTATTAGTGAAACATGAAGAACGATATACGGAGCTTCAAGCTGCGTACGTATAAAGAAATTACCAAAATGACTCTATTATTCTATACATATATAGACGAAGCTATCTGTGGTGTGTGATCTGTGTGTGTTGATAAAGGAGGGAGAGTTGCGGGGGGACTAATAGCAGGTGTGAGGGGCGACGTCACCTAACAACCCCCCTAGTGAAAGCCATCACGTCGGGGTAGAGGGTTCAGATTTACGCTATGATAACCATGCACTTTAATACGGACATTGTAGCTCCAATTGAAAATCTATGAATCTTACAATACGCAACGACCTTGGTATGATACTCATATCTTACTTCTAATAAATAAATAAGCAAGCAAGGATATAATTTATATACCTTCAATGTGCTAGTAATAAATAGATTCTACATTTTACATAAGTACATACATACATAATGTTCTATCATAATGTGTCTTAGCATCAGAAATTGCATTTATCCAATAAGTACTTAACCTAGCAACCTAGCTACTTGGCAGGTAATCCGTAGGCCTAATTAGTAAAGTCGACACCTGGCAATTGCGCGTTCCAGAATAAAAAAATAAAAAAAAAAGTTCCCGGCGTAATTTCGTTTACACACTGAAAAACAACCACATACTCATTCAAATATTTAATGCATTGACAAGATCTGCGTACACGTGCACATGGTTACGAAGTAGGTATACCGTCGTTTATTGTGCTTTCTTCGGCATCTATTATTCTAGAAGCCAAATTCTGCCGTTCCTATTGGCGTTACCCGAACCAACAGAGCTCCAAGATAGTATGCGACCATGAGGCTTCCCATCCTCTCCGTCGGCCTATTGGCCTTGCTCACTCCTCTCACGTCTGCGTGGACGAAAGAAGGTATGCCATGAAACTCAGCCTGCTCTTGCTCTCAATTGGCTTACAGTCGACTGCTAGACCGTGAGATCTTCCGTCTGCGCGACGAGATCGCAACCTACGAGGGCCTCGACGTGACCTTCTACGATTACCTCGGCGTCTCCTCATCCGCCACCCAGGACGAGATCAACAAAGCCTACAAGAAGAAATCGAGAGCCCTGCACCCGGACAAGGTCAAGCAGCAATTGACCGCCGAGCGCACCAAGCAGAATAAGGCGAAAGCGAAAGGGGGACACAAGAAGAAGCCAGGTGTCACCGTGACAAAACCTCCCTCCCAGGCCGAGATCAAGGCCGCCGTCAAGGCCGCAGGCGACCGTCAGGCTCGTCTTTCCATCATCACCAACATCCTCCGCGGGCCGGGCCGTGCCCGCTATGACCACTTCATGGCCAACGGCTTCCCCGTGTGGAAGGGGACCGAGTATTACTACAGCCGGTACCGGCCCGGTCTGGGAACCGTCCTCTTCGGCTGCCTGCTCGTGGGCGGGGGCGGCTTCCACTACCTGGCGTTGTACATGAACTGGAAGCGCCAGCGCGAATTTGTCGAGCGGTACATCAAGTTCGCGAGACACGCCGCCTGGGGCGAGAACCTGGGCATTCCAGGAATCGACGCCCCTCCCGCCCAGGCGCCTGCGCCCCCGCCGCCTGCCGATGATGATCAGCCTCAGATGCCGATGAACCGCAAGCAGCGACGCATGCAGGAACGGGAGACGCGCAAGGAGTCTACGAAGGAGGGTAAGCGCCTGGGCCGTGTTAGAGGGAGAGGCGGACAGCAGGCTAGTGGAAGTGCCACACCCGTACCACAAGCCCAGAGTTCCGGCCCTGGTGGCTCCAAGAAGAGAGTCGTGGCCGAGAACGGGAAAGTTCTGGTTGTGGATTCTCTTGGTGATGTTTACCTGGAGCAAGAGGACGCCGATGGAAACGTGGAGGAGCTCCTCCTCGATGTAAGTCACCACTATGCCCTAATGCTATGGGAATGTTACTCACTGACTTCCAATAGCCCAACGAGTTTTCCAGACCTACACTGGCGGATACCGCGCTGTACAAACTACCTTTCTGGGTATATGGTCTAACTCTAGGCAGGGTCTTTGGCAAGCCCAAGCCTGTTGACGATTCGGACGAGCAAGCCGAGGACGATGAAGTCGAAGAGCTTATTGACGATGACGATGATTCCGACCCACCCCAGCGCACCCCATCTACCGGCTCCGCCGAGGACTTCGAACTGCTGGAGAAGAGTGTCGAGGAATTGCCGAAGCCGAAGACGACCAGTAGCCAGCCGCAGGGCTCCGGTAAGGCCAAGAAGAGAAACAAGAGACGATGATCGGCGGATTGCAATCAGGGAATGGATAGATGCGATTGTTCGATAGATGGAATTACATGCATGGCGTTCTTGCTGAGCTTTCTGGTAGTAATAGCGCTGGTTAGCAGACATGATTATCAAACCCGTAACCTATTGTTACGGCCTTCGTCCCCAGTCAACTCTCAGTTGAGCTTCAAAAGTGGTAATATCACTCTAGGTTACCACGGTGCTTTTCTCTGACTTGACCTATCCCATCTGCCTTGCGGGTTCGGGTTAGTCGGTGGGCTGCGAATCTTCTGCACCACCATTGAGTGGAAAGGCTCATTCAGGCCGAATTCGCTTGTCCCGACTCATGGGCGGGCTCGGTTACCATTCTTCTTGCCATCTCAAGCGAACATATCGAATATCTGCAGATTACGCATGTTGCCAGCTACTTGAATGCGTATCTCTACCCACTGCTATCGATCCGCATCCCCCCTCCTCACATGCATATAACCTCGTCTTACATCAAACGGCCTTCCTTGAAAATTACACTCTTACGGTTGTGTCTTAGAATGTATAATCTACCAACACCTCCCTACTCCACCCACAGCGCGATGCATTTACTTTCATATTTGATTGAGGACATGTTAGAAAAAGAGGACACGATTGATCCTCGTTAGATTTATTGGTCCAGACTAACTGGAAAGTGCCTCCTAAGAACCACACAACGTACAGGCGCATGCCTTCCTAGCGAAGGGACGCGGTCGAAACGACAACAAATACACAGAGGGGCAACTATATCCAAGTATACCAAGGAACCTGAGCACAGTAACCCATAAGGACCAACCGAAGGGGCCAGCAGTCGAGGAATGTATGTGATTTTCGAGATCGGGATGACGGGGAGAACAACTGGCCTATGCAATGGTATGTATATAGGACAGAGCAGGAAGGATGCGGCACTACCTAATACGGGCTTTTGGAAGTTGTTTGACATACCTCAAAATCGATATTAACCAAATTCCGCTATTAGAGACCTCTGGAAGGAGACGTCTTTGTTAGCCATCCGTACACCATAAACTGTTAGGGGGGAAAGAGGGAGGGGGGGTGTGGAGGGAGAGCAAGTTGGCGGCGCATAGAAGTAGGTAAGTAAGCCTATCAAAAAAAAAAAAAAAAAAAAAAACCAAAAAGAATTCCTCGACTCCATCCCGTAATGACATGAATTGATGGTGTGGTGTATGTGCAGTCCAATCTCACAACCTGAGCACTTCCCGGGGGTGTTTACCTCTCTCCACGGGATCATAATATACCCTCCAACTCCCTCGTGTTGTGCAATACATCCTAGCAGCCTTCCTCTCGAGGTCTATCTACTCGATCTGAACTAAGCTAAACTGAGCTACGCTGCTCTAGCAAAGAATACAATATGTACAGCTTGGCTTGGCCTACAGTTCCATGTCCATCTGTTGAAAGGCCCCGTATTGGTTCTCCATCGCCTGCTGCTGTCTCATCCAGTCGTCCTTGTATACCGGGTCCGTCGCTGGCCGGTATGTCTGGTCGCCTACTGCATTGCCAAAGTGGTTATAGACGTCCTTTGGTCTCGACATGGACTCCTCGTACTGCCTCTTTGCCGATTCTTCGTACTCCCGGCGAGCAAGGGCTTCGTAGCCAGACATCATGTAAGGTTCCATGTATGAGGTGGCGACCCAGTGGCCGTCGCCGGTCTGGACAGGAGTCAAGGGAGTGCCATCCAGAGACATGACCGAGTTCTTCTGCTCGTCCTCTGCCAAACGTTGTTCATACCGGAGCTGCGCTAGAAGCTCTTCTTGTTCGACCGTTGTGCGGGACCAGGCAAAAGTTGAGTTGTCCGGAACGTGAACGGGAGGACAGATGCGCCACAGCTCGATCAAACGCAGCTTTTGAGCGTCATCCGCCGTCTTGAAGAGCTCTATCTGTGCCGCGGACAGTGCGGTATCGTCGATACCGTGTTGTCTCAGAATTGACCCCGCAGATGCTTGCGTCGGCTCCGACGACGGTCGCTGCGGCTCAGCTGGCGGCTCCGCCTGACGCGCAATATGAGCAGAGTGGGTATAATGTTGGCTGATAGAGTATTTTATTGGTTCCGGTTCCGGTTCCGGCTCCGGCTCTTGCGGCGTGGGTGGCTCCTGAGGTGGATGGACCGGCTGGGGTTGAAAAGTTAGGGTTCTCGAGAAAAGCGCAGCTAGCTCATCGTTGGCCTGCATGTTGGGCTGAGAGTAGGTCATTGTCTAACAGCTAACAGGTAAGTTTGGAGATCCAGGACTGGAGGGTCGACGACACTCACCAAGTCCGAAGGCAATCTATACAAGTCCAACAGGTCAGAGTGTGTATACTGGTTTTCCTTCACCGATTCTCGGGTGGCCTGTAGTAAGCTGTCGTAACGTCGAACAAAAGACGTTTGTCAAGGTATTGGGGGGGACAGGAGGGAGGGAACAGAGGGTGAGGAGCGAAAAGCTGCAACAATTCTGTCTTATATTGACTATGCTAAATACTTGTATGAAGCTAGAGAGAGCTTTGACGCGGTTGTGCCTTAACACAAGGGTTCGGGGACAACAAAGCGATGGAGACGTGAACCTAAGTCCTTTTTTTTTTTTCGTTTCCTTTGGGACTTGAAGGTCAAAGTCAATGAGCGGTGGGCAGATCAAGGTAGGTTGGGTATTCAAAGACACTAGACCCCGAGAAGGGCCAGGATAGGCAGGGTGGGGAGGGGGGAGTGGCTAAATGAAGAGGAAAGGGATATTGAGCGATTATTATCACGAAGGCTGTGGAAGCAATCACAGGACAATAACTATTGCCAACGGCTTGTCCAGTACGTAATGTAGAGGAAGCGACAGAGAAAGGGGGAAGGAAATGTTGTGTGGTCGGTCAGTACGTTAGAGATGGGTTGTGATGAAGAGAAGAGAAGAAGGTGGATTGACTGATGTCAATGAGGAGATGAGTAGATGACCTTGGAAAGACCCGGAGGGGTGATGGAGGAGGGGTACTGTGTAATGTTGTAAGCTGGAGCAGTACCTGGTCAAGCCTACCTAAGTAGGGATAAGAGCCCAAGGCTAGTGGCTAGTGGACCCGGTGACTTTTAGCGTCTGGGGTCCTGCTGGGCTGCTGGGCTGCTGGGCTGGCATTGTTGACGCCCAATCCTCCTATCGAAGAACAGATCTATGCAGCTATGCACATACTACGTAACGCATTAATGCAACCCAATGGAACTCGTATATTAGGACACACTCGATCTCCATTTACAATAAAAGTATACCATATATGTACACATTCAAAGCAAATCTGTAAAAAGCCACCTCTCGTTGTCACCAATTCCTGCCCTTTGTAAGATGCTTTTTTCTATAAGCTGCAAAGCGTGCATCCTCTCGACTCTTGCCATGTTAATTCGAGTTGCCACCAAATTTAACTGTATATGCAACAACGAGAGCAACATGTCTATCTAAACAAGGGAAGGGTTTTACCAAAGAGAAAACAAACAAAACAGACATGCAAAGTTCAAATGCCACAGGTACCTGCTACCTAACCTAGGAGGTATCACTCCTGTCTAGAATATGTACCACTCAATAACCGAGATATACTCCGATCACTCGAGGGTCTATTGCTCCCAATGGAACCAGAAATCAGTTTCTCAAAATCACATGTACCATCATAATCGTAGGTATGAAAGGAACAGTACTAGCTTACTGCATTATTAGATATCGAGTATACCTGGGATATCTAGGGAGGTTCGACTCCGAGCACTGTAGGCCGTACCAACCAGCTCACCGAGGCCTCCTATCATAGAGATAATTAAAGAGTCAAACTCAGATGTTCAATTTGGCCCTGTCATCACCATTCTATGTTCATAGCATTGTCTAGATCCTGGACAGCACGATATAACAATGCGTTGTTTTGGATACTGGATTGAGTTCATGTCTGTTCCCAGGTGTAAGTAGAACAAGGGTAACAGTAGACAACGTACATTAATAATAACCAAGGGTAGCTCCAACGTACTGTTCCAAATAAACAAGCCCATTGAACATACGTGCAGAGAACTATTTAAACAAAGATCTTTATATGTAAAGGATGGTGTTAGATCGCTCGATATACGATATATTACACGAATCATAAGACGCAACTCAACACTCATTCATCAGTAATCACGCCTTTTATACCCACGGATTCAGCAGCAAGCCATATCAATATGTCATCGACAGACGCGTTCACCACCTGTTCACAAGGCCATGAGCACTGGGGAACCGCAAGTGCGGCTGGTATTCTAATCTACCGGCTTAGCGCCCTAGGTAAGCTCGAAGTTCTCTTGCAATTGCGCGGCCCACTGGTGCATCTCCCTCACACGTGGTCGATCCCAGGCGGAGCGTTGGAGCACGGCGAATCCGCTACCGAGGGTGCCTTGCGCGAGACTCGAGAAGAGCTAGGTATCAGGCCCAAGGACTTAAAGCTAGGTCAGTTGTCGGTTGACGACCACGGTGGCTGGAGCTATACCACTGTGCTGGCGACGCCCACGAGGGAGCTCGACCCCAGTAGCCTAAAGTTGAATGACGAGAGTCTGGAGGTTCGGTTTGTTGCGCTCGACGAGATGGACTCTATTAAGTTGCATCCTGGTTTTGCGACCTCGCTACCGACTTTGCGCGCCCTCTTGCCATCTAGCGGAACTCAAAAGTAAGATCAATCGACAATAATTAGAGAGGAGACTAGGCAGAGTGTATCAAAAGGCATAAAGCTGTGTTAAGATCCCGTAGTTAAGTGCTGAGGGGACGAGTGTTCGGATACCTAATATTATTTCACATAATCTAAGTAAAGCAGACTGCTTAAGTAAATATTGTCCCGAATTTATTCTCACGTTTTCATATAAACTATGCCAATTTCAGATTTTATACCTAGCCACAATCATATGTAATAAGGATTCGAAGAATTTCCCGGCCGTTCGAAATTCTTTAGCACGAGCTATATCTCAGAGGGCTTCGATAAAGTGTACGGACTTACTGAAACTTCACTCGGAAAGTCCAAGTTAGGAGGTCCGAAGGAACTGGGTGTTTTAATTCTAGGCGTATCTGGCTTTAAGTAGAAGACGGATCTACCCTGAGTTAATAAGATCAATACACTTATCCCATCATATACCTTCTTCTCTCTATGTTACATATACTCATATTATTCAACCCATTCGCACTCTTTCGAGATATCTAGCCTCTACTGTACCCTCTGTGATCATCAAAGGTCATCAGCGCTCTTATTAACACTAATGAAAAAAAATTTACGGGGCGGTCGTTGTGTGAACCCCTTAATTGCAACAAGGCACAGAAAAAACTGGCTTAGTCATGTCATAAGGATTGCAGTGAGAAGAACTGATAGTGCCAAATTATGAAATTACTCATGTTTTTCCTTTTGTAAGTTATCTTCTACCTAGTGTCACCGCACCATGGGCCCATTTTCTGTTCAGACAAAGAGTGACTCGAGTATTATATTGAAACCATCCCGGGTACCCAGCGCTCACAGCTATTAACGCTCATTAACACAGCAACTCAACAGCTATTCTGTACTTCGCTCACACGAGGCTTAACCGGAAGCGGTGATGTTCCAAGGTCGGCAACGGGTAGCAGCACAGAAGCCATTGCAGCAGGGCCCGACATATTGGCCATTCGTGTCATAGCATTGGCCATATACAGGAACGCACATTCCGAGGCAACTGACGCTGACGATCGGCTGAGGGGGCCCGACGATGACATGCTGAGATCCATCTTCGGTGTTGACGCTGCTGACTAGTGTTTTTTCTCCCAAAGTATTGAACGTACACTGCGTGAAAGCGTTGTAGTCGTTAGCGTCAATGATGCTGACTGAGATGCCATTGTCTACATGCAACGTTAGAGAATCTGAATTCATTTATGAGAGGAGTTAGGTGAGCGCACTGGTTGGAATGACCGTGCCATCAGCTGGCACGTCGAGTTCATAAGACGCTGGACCGCCGTGGAACACAAGATGAGCGACTTGAACATCGCGATCCTCAAGGGGATGGGTCAAAGCCCTTCCAATAAGGCCAAGGCCGAGTATAATATCAACTGAGAGCTTCATGTTAAAAGACTTGAGGATGTTGCGAGTGATTCCTGTTTATTGCTTGCTTGCATCTTTCAACAGCCATTCTTCGAAGGCGTCGGCACCAAATTTATACTCGTGGACGGTCGTCAATTACCTATCATGTGGTCTGATACTGAACTGTCGATTTTCAGTATCTTGTTTTTCTAGTGATATTCTCACATCAGCTTTGAAGAAGCCGCTTGGCAACCAGTCCCGTCCTTAGCAGACAGGAGAGAATACGAACGAAGCTTTCTTCGTATCCCGCCTTGTTGCCATTTTTAGCTCTGCGCCAGCTGATTCTAGCTAAGGCGATCTGTATCTTAGCAAGCTATCGGGTCGGATAGTCCAATGAGATGAGACTACGAGCGATACTTATTCGAGGAGCTGAGAAGTACGTTTTCTTCACGTCATGTGCTAAGACCGAATGCTCGCCAAGTCGATGCACTTTCATTAGGCTAGCATATTCTACAGAAACAGCGATAGGCCTGATGAACCTCTGTACATGCATCGTGACAATGTTGATTATTGTAGGACAATTTTCCGCGTTCAATGAGAATGTTGAATCGGTCACCGGCCGGTGAGGATTAGCCTACATCAAAAGCTCAGCTGACCGAATTCTTCGATGAACTAACACACAATTGGAATCATCTTTCGAAGTACCGCCACAATTGAGGGATTACACAGCCCTTCCTTTGCTAAAGTAACGATGCTTAAGTTTCCAACATAATGAAGGGTATATGTCAGATAATAACTCGCTATGCAGTCCTAGACTCGAGTGTGAAGCTAAAGACCCCGTTTCTTTACAAGTGAAGGGGGGGACGGTCGGAGTAGTCAAACGATGAGATTTCATCGAGTACGGCGTAATTAAGTAATCTGGGGAAAAACAAGATGTTATGTCTATAATTAGTATATCTCTTACTAAAGACTTTGAGTTGCATATTAACTCAAGCTTTAAATCAATGGCATGCGAATATAGTTGTATGATTGAGCGAGTCCGAATTCATCGTCACTGCTAGTTTACAACTGTTGACAAGCTAAGCGGTTTTTAATTATATTGCCATTTTTCTTTTGTTGTAAAAGATATATCCTCACTCATGAAACCTTTGCGTCGAAATATATTCATTTTGCGTTTGACTGAATTTATTGTTTTGCATAATGATGTCTAACTATAAGGCTGGCACGGGCAGGATTTATTAACACCTGCCAGCTACCTGTCTACCCCCCCTTTTCCCTCAACAGCCACAAATAACGCTAGCGAGACCTCGATATAAAGAGAGATGTGTGGTATAAATATAATGCCTCTCTGGCGCCTTTTAATTCAAAAAAGTGGCTAGTATACCGCCTCACTAAGTTCTCAATTCGAAGAATAGTTATATTGAATCTCAAACGTAATAAAACTAGTTATAAGTAATATCGTTAATCGATGGGAAGAAGGACAGAAACCATTCCGCCGTGTCCATTCCCACGCTTATTACACTGTAAGATCGATCGATTGATCTTACAGTTGTGTCGGTTATATATACTAATGTGAGATCTTTTACACTAGCCTAGGGGACTATCCTCTTTCCTAAGGGCCTCTTCTTGTTAACCGATTACAATTACGTCCAACCGAAAGCTATAATACGCGGGAGAAAACTGTATAGCGAATATACGGGGTACCAGCAATTTCGCAAATGCGGAAATAATACGCCGTAGTTCCCACGTCGACGTTATAATGAAAAGTAGGTCGAAGTAGCCAAATGTAATATGTCGGGTTCGAATTGAACAGCGTCGGTATCAAATAATAAAGACGGCACTGCTAAAGCAGTTTAACTACTTGCTCAAGTCGGTCATGTTCTGGGTTTGCCGTAGGTTTTCGTGTTGAGCATTCAAATGCAGCCACTCCAGCAGCCACTGCGCGGCATCTCTCCTGAATCGGAATTGGACATCATTGCCTCTGGATCCCCACGCTCGTGGAACCAATCGAAAGTCCTCTTATCATCTCTCTTTTTATGAAAAAGGAACAACAGTTCGTAAACTTCTGAGGATCTACATGTATGCTACCCAAATATGCTACCAAAATCTCGTATTGTCATGATATCCTCCAAACTCTGATATCGTCTCAAGGCTTGGCACATGAGGTATGATAGGTCTGGCCAATTAGTAAAATGACTTCATTAAGAAGATGTAGTATAAAAGCGCATGTCTAGCCCGCATGGTCCGGCTTGTTTCTACTCATAGGTTCTCGCTACAGCAATCAAACCATCCAAGCTATTCGAGTAGCCCAACTCAACACCGTCGCTAACGATCAAGATGCTTCGTGTGCTCATTGCTCTCGCATCGGCCCTTAGTCTGGCCTTCGCGCAGAATGATTACACAAACCAATCCGCGCCTTTCAGCCTCGTTCTCTCCTCGACCGTCAACGAGACCCTGAACGGTCTAAAGCTAGCGGCCTGCCACGCCGGCTCGCAGACCGAGGCGCTATGTATCGCCGAGGGCGGCCTGGAAGACCCGAGTTTCACCACGTTCTACTTCAACACCTCTATCCCGCTCCCGGGCCAAATCCCGAACGACCTCCAGACTGGCATATTAACCTGGCTGTATCCCGGCGGCGATAACCCTACAATCTCGTTCAGTCAGGCGATGTCTATCCAATACAATGCTGGCTCCAATCTTGCGTTCCCGATTTTCCTCAACACGGATGGAGCTTCCGTCGCGTTCACCGCTGAGGATCTTATGGCCCTGCCGTCAAGTGTCAACGATGCCCTTGCTCAGCCAGTGCCGGTAAGTAGCATCTAAAGTCGTTGTTTCCCCTTCTATCCTCTTTCAGGATCAAGAACATTATATTGGATATCCTCGAAAGTCGGAGACCCCTGAAACAAGACTTAGCACTCCCTATCGATGCCCAAAGTCGCTTGGAAGAGTAAATACTGACTCCGGGCACTATAGTTTGAGGGTACAAACGGCGTGACGTTCTTCGATAATCGGTGGGCCATCTGCCATACATACTGGGTTGGTTACGAATATGTGGCCCTGCAGTGGGTGTTGGGCAATCAATCACCCCAGAACCCCAGCTGCCAGTCGGTCAACGTTAAGCGGGTATGGGTGTGAGTTGCCGGCGGAAGATAGTAAGCTATCACTGCTAAGGAGGAATGCCAATCCCAAAATTAGAGGAGAGATACGAATGCCTACAAGGGGTCTTTCCAGACAACGGGTTCGGATAGAATACAAACTTAATATAATACTAGTACTTCGATATCTTTCCCTTAAGAAATCATCAGCAGGCCGGCAGTGCTAGCGTGTGATACACTGATACCTGCGTGGCACTATGTTGGTCTCTTGACATACAGAGTTGCACAGATTTATTATTTTATTAATCTACGACGTCAAGCGGTGCGGAACGAACGCGATTAATGCTATGCCAGGCAGGTTTTTGCTCCCGCCCCCATAGCTCACATCCAATGTGGCATACGCTTACCTTATGCTGCCAATTAGCCTTAATGTCGTGTTACTGTTGAGTGAAACAGACTGAAGAAATTATGGGAGACTTCCAGCGATTGGCCAGATTTAGAGTCTGCCTTGATGGTCTGGGGGTTTCAGTTTATCCTATTTATAAAATCAGCTGGTGAACGTTTCGCGTAACACTATCACGAGGCTCAGATCAATCGTCACTACAGCAAACGCCCCAAACCTATTGGTGTAGCCATGCAGAGCTACGAGCATATATAACTCGACTACAGGCCCCCTAGTCCAATTCTACTCGAAATCAGTATGCTGGTATATCATTCTCATTCAAATCGATCCGAGTCAAAATGTCCGAAGCAACTTCCTCGTTGCCACTTTACGTCAACGGAGATAGAGACCTGGGGCAAGTATCTCTAGATCAAAGTCCTCCACAGAGCAATCCAACCCGTCATATTCTCTCTGGATATGACTTAAACACTACATCAATACGGGCAGACAACGAAATTCCACCAGGCGTGGATTATGAACCGTTACAGCAACCTAGGTACCTTCGAGATATACCAACAGAAGTTCCAGTTTCATCAACTCAGCCTAGGCCTTGTAGCCATTCAGCCTCGGAATACGTTCAATTCCAGAATGCTTCGCAACTGAATCATACGCCCCGAGCTGCCAACAACTATGCCCCGCAGAACGGCAAAGATAATGGTCTGAAAGTCAAACATACAGAACATTACACGTCATCTCAAGCTGGGGAGCCCGCGTCATGGTGGTGGTGGTGGGAGATTCTGGCAATGATCCTGAGCATTGCATGCATGTGCATCTTAGTAGTACTCCTCACCAAGATCAACAACCTGCCATTACAAAGCTGGTGGCTCCCAATAGAGCCCAACTCTCTAGTCGCCGTTCTGACCACTGTGGCCAAGACATCTATGATGGTGCCAGCGGCCTCTTGCATCAGTCAGCTGAAGTGGCGTCATTTTATGGTTCAGCCGCGGAGGCTAGTTGACCTTCAGTTGTTCGACGGTGCTAGTCGAGGTCCTTGGGGATCTGGCCTGTTGCTATGGAGTCTATCCTTTCGAGTGCGAACTTTTCGTCGTAACCGTATTCGCCTTGGTAACACTTATCGCACTCGGAATCGATGCTAGCGCCCAGCAAGTTATTAACTTTCCTATTCGAGAGTCGCCACTTAACAATGTTTCGGTAGAGTTAGGTGTATCAAGCAATATGTACTTTTCTAAAGGCTTTCTCCAAGGTACAGTTTTTGACAGTACGTTATCGGCTTAGTCTTTCTTGGGAATATATAATTAACTGTATTTAGCAATTGGATTTGCTCTCCAGAACTCAGATCTTAAGACGGTTATTACGAACATCGGAGAGACATTGACCAATCAATTTCGAAGCAATAACCCCGGAGATAATTACAACGCATCAGCTATCACCGGCACTGCTTTTTTCAACGAGACATACATCCATGTTCGTTGGCCGTGGATGATACTTCCCTTGGGAGAAGTGGTCTTAGCAGCTTTTCTACTTACCATATCGATAATTATCACTCGCAACCAACCACTCCTCAAAGACTCACTTATAGCGCTTTTAGCCAACAGACTACATGGCTGGTCAGACGAGGAGTTGGACGTATCTGGACAACAGACGCAAACAGCACTAGATAATCTAGCGGAGAAGATGCTAGCTAAGCTCGAAGCTGACGATAAGGGTCGCTTGAGGTTTGTTAGGAAGCAAGTTTGTTGATATGGGACGCGTTAGACGAGAATATCGTGTATTAGATAGTGAGTGTAAGAGTAAGCTAGGTGTGTAGGAGGGCAGTAGCCCGACTATATACAGGTAGCACCGGAATATGTATATAATGACCGTATAGGACCCATTTCAATAAAGCCAGGAAAGCCGTTTCACAGCCTCCATCTATTCTTAGGTAAACTGTTTTGAATTTTCCTAATTTATACATACTGTATAGCAATATCTTTCTAGTCGTCAAAAGTCCTTTCAAGGACCAACTCATAAAATAGTATTTAGAAGGGTTTGAGAAATAGCTAGAAATATCCTTACCTCGAGCTGATGTACAAATTCGTATTTCTAAGAGAATAACATTTTGTGGAACTTATTATCTGACTTCAGGCAATAATTTCCAGTTGAATACTCCCAATTAATAATGTCGTTAACTTATCCATTCGATAGCGCTTATGCCCTGTGACCCACCTAACCCGTCCTTGCTACCGCTTAGAGCAAAGTTTGTACAGCTGCCTAAGCTAGACTAGGGCTCATGTCTCTAAGAGCTGACCTGGATTGGGTCTAATGAGTGCTAAGGGGACAAGCCGGGGGTACAATTTCAATGTCTGCTGGATCGGGGTAGTTCACAGAATATGCCTTTCCGGACTGGAGTCTATAGAACATCTTGTAAATTATTAAGAAGTTCTACCTGGCCCAAATTCGAACCATCATTCCCTCGACACCCTAACCATCTCACATCACAAAGAGGATATTGGTGTCTAGAATAATCAGCATAATATTAACATAGGGAGGCTGGGACGGCTTACCAAGAGGATGGCTGCACGAAAGCTGTGGTTTCTGGGTATACTTGGTCTCCAGCACATCTCTGATGCTGTTGAGAAGCTCAACGTAGCTCTGCTTGGGGTTCTGCTGGATAGCGGTAATGAAGGCCCACGACATGGCTCCCGTAGCTTGGGCAGCAATCGTCGCATCAGCGCTACGTGGTTGTTAGGGTTTTCATAACAGGGTTCAACTTGGGCTCAGTTAGCACTTACGAGGTCTGGTCGTCCTTGCTGCCGGACCACGTTATAACATCTGCTGGTGAGGTTTTCGTCTCGATAGTTTTCTTGTATCCGTCATCGCCCCGGTAGGCCGTTTTTGCAAAGCCCATAATGGCACTGGCAACACCTCCCGTGTCACCACTAGCATAGGCCGAGATGGCTTTCAGCAGCCCCTGGCCAGCCTCGGCCGCAAGATTGGGCTCCTTGAGGACACCCTTGGTGGAGTAGATATAAGGCAAGTCCAGAACGGAGCCCGAGTGACACGAGTCAAAGATGGCCGTTAGTCTCACACCTGCCTGGAGGGGCTTGACGACCACATGATGAAGCTGGTCGTCAACGATATGACCGGCGCTCTTGTAGTCAACGGGGTAGATAACCTCGTCGTAGCCATCTTCCTCATCACCATCTTCGTCCGCCGTCTGCCCGCCGTGCCCCGAATAATGCAAGAAGAGCGCATCATTGGGCTGGGCGCCCGAGACGAGCCACTCCATAGCTCGGAGAATATTCGCCTTAGTGGGTATCAGGATGGGGTTCTGTTGATCGTCGGTCAAGATAATCATGTCTTCCCGCTTGTACCCATAGCGCTCCATGAGGAATGAGGATACATTCTTGGTATCGTTGATGCAGCCACGAAGCTCGCCCTCTTGGCCGAAGTAGTTGATGCCAATCAGAAGCGCTTTGCGCTTACCGGAACAGTTTGAATACTGGAAAGTATAGCCTTCCGGTGCTCCGTGGCCGAACTGCTGCGGCGTTGTAGGCGGAGGGGGTCCGGAGCGATTGTGAATTCGATACCCATAGGCATCTAATCCCGGAGGCGGGGCGTACGAAGGGGGTGGCGGTTGGGGATGTCCCGGAGGCGGAGTGTATTGGTTGTATCCATATTGCTGAGGGGGAGGTCCCTGATTATAGCGCTGGGGAGGCCCTTGATTATAGCCTTGGGGAGGTGGTGATGACCATTGCGAGGAACCTCCACCGTAGCCGCCGCCGCCGCCGCCGCCATGCCCTCCGCCGTAACCCTGGTGGTGACCTTCCCAGCCTGACATTATCGCGATTTAATGGCGATTTGAAGAATAGGCTATCAACCTCAGTGAGCAACAGATATCCAATTCGCCGAAGCGGAGGTTTTGGTTTCAAGATGTAATTAGGATCCCGTTGTTGAGAGATTACTCGCGGCTGAACGCAGGGCAGTACGGTGGTAAGAACCTTAGAATTCAGGGGCCCAACAGTGGGTTTTAGAGCTGATAGCAAGGCAATTGCTATTATGGGGGCGAAGGAGGGGTATGTGTACCTAGGTAAGGAGGCAGCCAACGCAACAGCGCTAATGCAACATGTTTAGTGTCAGATTCAGCCAGCTTCAGAGGGGTGAAACAGCGAGTCACTCACCGGGAGCGCCCGCCAGTAGCTATGTAAGCTGTCTTCGTGTGATTAGTAGTAGATACCTAACAATACCAGACTTGAAGTCCTGTATTTTCTACACACTTCAACATCTATTTCGTCTACCGGTACGGATTTGTAGACGGGTATACTTAAGACTACCTAGGTACATACAGACATACTTCGTACATCTAGTTGCCGAAGTTCCGCATGCTTAAGCAGGTACCCTGCTGCAGCAGTTTTCAGCTGAGCAAGGATTGAGGATTGCCATCCACTGCACAGCTTATCGCGACGTCTCAGTAACGGACGGACGGCCTCGACCCCGCCAATCAACCAACCAGTCTGCCAGTCCTACCTGGCAGCCTGGCAGGTTCTGTCAGCAAAAAGCTGCACAGGCCACATAAGCCTTAAATGCCATAATTTCACCTAGTTTTTAAATATTATAATTATACCGCCACCTTAATGGTTATAAAATTGAAAATTTCAGGGTATAATTTTTAATAGTTATTTTATTTATAGAAAAATTTTCGTAATTTAATTATATTATTTTAAGTTATAATTATTTAATAAACTTTTTATAAAGGTTTTTTTTTATATTATCCCTAGTTATAAAATAATATATAAAAAAGTTAAAAAAAATTATAAAAAGATTTTAATTTATTTTATATAAAAAGCTTTGATTTAAATTATATATAAAATAAATTTTAATTTAAAATATTTAAAATTCGGCGAATTATTATTAATTTATTTAAAAGCTTATATTAAAAAATAAAGAAAAAAATTAAAGAAATAAATTTAATAACTTTTTTTATTTTAAAATTAATTTAATATCTTTAAAACTTAAATTATAATATTATTATTTAAAATAAAAACTAAATAAAGATTTTTATATAAATAGCTTTTATAATTATTTAATTATTAATTTTTAAAATAATAGTATTAAAATATAATATTTTTTTAATTATATAAGTTAATATTAATATAAATAACTTACCGAACTTTTAATATTTTAAATAAAAATTTATTTTATATATTATTTAAATTAAAGCTCTTTATATAAAATAAATTAAAATCTTTTTATAATTTTTTTTATTTTTTTTATATATTATTTTATAATTAAGGATAATATAAAAAAAAAACCTTTATAAAAAGTTTATTAAATAATTATAACTTAAAATAATATAATTAAATTACAAAAATTCTTCTATAAATAAAATAACTATTAAAGATTATACCCTAAAATTTTTAATTTTATAACTATTAAGGTGGCTATATAATTATAATTCAAAAAACTAGGTGAAATTATGGCATTTAAGGCCTATATGGCCTGTGCGGGTTTTTGCTGACACAACCTGCCTGGGCAGGCTGGGGTAGGCATTGCGGGACTTCCAAGGTTCACTACCCGTGCCTAGCCCCCTCATAATCTTGACATTCCCCGCCGTGTCAGGGTAATTTGATCAACATAGTCATCCATCCACCATGTCGTTCTTCAATAAACTGTCCAGCAAGCTCGATGAATTGAATCTCGGCTCAGAGAAGCCGCCTAAGGAGTCTTACGGTTAGTCGCTTTGATCCTACCTTTATAGGTAGTGAAGCTTAGAGCTAAGCGTTCTATCCAGGCCGTCGCGACTTTCCGCCTCCTCAGCAATACGGCAGCGGTTATAATAGCCAACCGTATCCCTCATACGGCAGTCCTGCCCCGCCGCCATCCGGAGACGCATACCCGGGACAGCATCAGGGGTCCTACAACAGCCCTCCTCCGCCTAATCAAGGGCCGACCTACGCCCCACCGCCGGACAAGCCCCCGATCCCGTCCGGGTGGAGACCGTATTACGATCAGCGGTATCAGCGATGGTATTATTATGAGCAGTCCACAGGCCGTTCGCAGTGGGAAGCCCCGGGCGATAATGCCGCCGGTCCCGGTGGTGATGATCGAGGATATGGCGCTAATGCTGAGTCTGGCTATCGCTATTCTCACGGCGCATCGGGTTATCCTCCGCATGGCGAACAAGGCTATGGTTCGCACGGAGGCCATGATCAATACGGCTATAGCCAACAGCCCAGTGAACGCTACGACGAACACAGAAGTGACGAACACAAGAAAAAGAAGTCGGGCCACGGTGGCATGTTATTGGGGATAGCTGGCGGCGTCGCGGCTGGTGCTATCGGTGGTGCCTTATTGGCCGATGCCCTTGGTAGGTTCTCCCTTTATTACCCAACCATCCCTGGCCAGTTAAATCAATTCTTGCTGATGGTTCCGCAGATGACTCTGACGAAGAGCGCCAACACGCTGCCCAGGCATATGCAGCCCCTGCACCAGTCTACGAGCCGGCATACAACGCAGAAGGCGAGTACGTCGATACTAGCGATCGAGAATCAGTTCGTTCAGCTCGCGAGGACTACGAGGAGGCACTTCACGATGCTCAGGATTCCGATGCCAGCAGTAGTGATCAGGAAGAGTTAGAGGAGGCCCGAGAGGAGTATGAGGAAGAGTACGAGGAAGCATATGACGACTGACGTCCTGTCGGGGAGCTCTGATAGGCAAGCATCGTACAACCCTCTTGGTGTAGGCCTGTCGCCCGTTCGCAAGCCTAAAAGGATTATCTGAGTATGGGAGACTCGGTGGTGTCTACTTGTTTCCAGCGATTCATTTGCCAATAGCCCGCCAATGCCGTCAACTAACACCCGTCCCTGGAAATAATACCTAATCTAAGAAGCTACGTAAACTGCACATCACATGTCACAAGAAGAAGTAACACCGAGAAGAGGCTTATCCCCAGCCTAACCGGAGAATGTTGCCACAGCTTCCCATTCAGCCATGTTGGCGATTGGTATTACAATTCGAAGCAGAACCCATGTGTGATACGTTAAATTCCAAGCCATCCATCATTTCCAAAAAAAAAAAAAAAAAAAAAAAAAAATAGCGCACGCCTTAATACAAGAGCGATCGCATCAGCCGCCTAGCTGGCGCCTCACAATCCCTATTTCATTCGTTTCTACATACTTAGGTACCTACCAAGCTATATTTTACGGATCGGCTCCACTTGCTCTACGGCCATGAGCTGTCTCGCAAATCGGCCGTACGGACGCCGCCTCGGCCATTACTTACTTACCTAGGTACCTACCAATCCTACGACGGAGAAATAATGAGTCCTATCTTCTACAGGACCGGCTATCCCGAGGTAATCTAGCTTTGTTATGTACCTCATTTTGCGTTTATTTCTGCTTTGAGTTTAAGCGTACCTACTTACTTATAAAGCGGGAACCATTTCCCTTCTCAGCATTAGCTTAGCTGGCCCGAGGTAAAGGCCAAGAAAGAAAAAGCACATGCTTAAAGCAACATAGCAAGTAAATTGAGATCTACTTGAACTTCTTTCTTCTAGATAAACTTCGATGCTACCCCTCGCACCCCTCTCCGGACTCCTCGGAGGAGGAGGAAGCCCGGGCCTATGCGCACCCACCGTATCCCGAGCCGCGCTCCTCTGCGTGTCCGTCGGCCTGATTCTCGCCCCACTCATCAAATCGAGAAGCGGACGCGGTCAACAGAGAAAACTGTTCACACCGTCGCCTCTCGCGGCGGCGCAGACGGAGAAGAACCTGCCGTACCCCCCGGACGCGCTCCCGGGGGCCCGCGACGTCGCGACGCCGTACGGCTCGATCCGCGTGTACGAATGGGGGCCCGAGGACGGGGACAGGGTCCTGCTGGTTCACGGGATCAGCACGCCGGCCGTCGCGCTGGGGGACCTGGCGCACGAGTTGGTGGGGCGCGGGTGTAGGGTGATGCTTTTCGGTAGGTAGGCGCACACACATTACATACATACATCAATCATATCGCGGAGGGCGCGTGCTGCTGCGGTTCACAAACTGAGTAAAACTAACACGCCGATCTCGCGCTCCCAACGCAGACCTCTTCGGGCGCGGGTACTCTGACGCGCCCCGCGCGCCCCTGCCGTACGACACGCGCCTCTACACGACGCAGATCCTACTAGTACTAGCATCGTCTGCGCGCCCCTGGACCGAATTTCACCTGGCGGGCTACTCGCTCGGCGGCGGCCTCTGCGTCGCCTTCGCCCGCTACTTCCCGCACCTCGTGCGCTCGCTGACCCTGATCGCGAGCGGCGGCCTGATCCGCCCGCACCACGTCGGCTGGCGGAGCCGCGCCCTGTACGGCTCTGGTCTGCTGCCCGAGGTCTTGGTCCGGTACCTCGTGCGCCGGCGGATCCGGCCGGGGGCTGAGTTACCGCCGCCGCCACCGCGGATGGGCAGTGCCTACGCTGGCGCCGTCGCGGCTGCCGAGAGCAGTAGGCTTGTAGATAGAGACGCCAGCGGCGGCGCGAGTTTCGACGGCGCGGCCATCTCGCGGCGGCATCCGGGCGTCTCGGTGTCGTCGGTCGTGCGGTGGCAGGTCGACCGGCACGAGGGGTTCGTCGCGGCGTTTATCAGCACGATCCGGCACGCACCCATCTATGCGCCGCAGGCGGATTGGGAGGCCCTAGCCGCGATCCTGCGGGCCCGACGCGCCGGCGCGGAGGCGAAGGAGCCGGGGCTCCGCGGCGGGAGGGTGCTGATGGTGCTCGGGGAACACGACCCGGTGATCGTCAAGGACGAGACCGTGCACGATAGCCTGCGGGTGTTCGGACGCGACGGCGTCGAGTTCGCTGTCTTGCCTGGCGGGCATGAGCTGCCGATCACTAGGAGTGCCGAGGTCGCTGACGCGATGGAGAAGTTTTGGCGTGGAGGGGGCGAGCTTCGGGGCTAATGCAGATGCATAGGTAATACCTAGCTAGTCCGAGTGGATAAGGCTAGCCATCCCAAGATGATGCCAGCCAAGTTTTGGCAGGTCGTGTCTAGCGAGTTGAAGCTGGTAGATACATACACATAGTCACGGAACTTTACATAGAGTATACCTAGACCATTGGAGTTACAAACGTGCCTCACTCGAGGCGTAGGTCTCATATTCCAAAGTCAACAGCTGCTGCGTTCCTTCACAGGTCTTCGATGATCAATTTTCGCAACACGGCGTCTGCAGACAAGCATGATGGACACCACTTCTTGAGGGGCAAGAGTGTGTGAGTTGTGGCCGAAACACGGCGGAGCCAAGCACATCTCTGTGGACCGAGAATACGCATACATACAATTTGGGACAAGTCTTAAGACCCCTAATAGTGCCTATACAGTACAGTATTCGGGATTTTAGCTCTTGCTATGCGTTTTGCCGTGCTGTCGGTACTTATTTAGGAGATGATAAGCTTTTGAAGTCGTTTAGTATTATAACGTAGATATTCACCCGTGATCGAGCAAACAGTTCCCGCTTCGTGGGCTGATTGTCAGGCCGCGATCAGCTCATCCAGCTGTGAGGTTTCCCACGAAACCTGTTACCACATGCCTCGGATCGCCACATGTTTCACAGCAGCGTCCCTATGGCATGTGTCTCGCGTGATGTGTAACCTAGGCAGATAGGTATCGGTCCTATGTCAATGCCGATGGGAGGAAACTGTCCTTTTCATAATGTCCGTGGTCCGGATATGTGAACGGGGCCCTCCGCGATGCAATACCCTTGGGTTAGAAGTTATGAATTACTCCACCTCGCTCCATACTTGCATTGGAAGGGCCGAAGTTTACAGTCCAAGTTACTAAGCCGTTGTCGGTGATGGTGCGATGGACTGCATATTGGGGAAGAGACCTCGGACCCTTTCATGCAAGATGGGTTATTCACCAAGCACTAGATTCGTTGAGAGGTGGCTTGGCAAGCTTGTCCTGAGTTATCGCCTTGCATCTTAGTTGGTGTGGATGAGTGGCTGAGTGGATGAGAGGATGGGTGGATTGCACATGCTGACATGGAAGAGACTTCGAAAATCTGGGGTTATTGCCAGGGTGCCCACATTGGTGCATCGTGAAGGGCGGAACCCTAGAGCCGGTGAAAACGATAGAGGCGAAGGAGAGAGTGTGACTTGGGTCAGCTCGTGTAGTGTACAGTAGTGAAAGCTTGTGAAGCCGGAGGGTAGCGTAAAGAGTATCGGATTGGTAGGGGCATGATCCCATGTTCTCTTTTGGGTTCATCTTCCACATGTCCGTAGCAACTATATCTATGTATAGTTCCGCGTACTTCCATCAAGGGGTCCAGCACGGGCTACATGTACGATGTCCTAAGTAGTTGCTTGTATGCATAGTAGTACTTGGTCAGTACACGTACACATACCCAAGGCATGTCGCGTGCCTCGCATGTTGCCGTGTCCCAACATGTATCTCCTGTCCATCTTAGACAGATGGATGCTAGAACAGCGACTAAACTATTGGAACCTGGGTGGCATTGCATCCACGCACCACGATAGCCCAGTAGCCGTCGGTCGAATGAAGTGTTGCAGGCTGATACCTACCTCAGATACTACGCATAGGAACTATGCAAGTCGTAGCCAAGGCGCAGATATGATTGGTAGGTACCGTACATACCAAAGGGGAGTTGAGACTTTCTGCCCTCTACTGTAACCGGGAGGCCAGGCTATTACGAACACTCATTATGTCAGTGATCTTTATCAGCGGACGAATATGTCCAAGCGAAAGTGTTATAGAAATCTTATGTGTCTGCGTGTACGTACGTGTTCGTACGTGTTGTACGAGTATAGATCTCAGGGTCCAGAAGCGTACGTTTATATGATGAAATCTGATGATGACATTGACAAAGACGCTTCAGATACTGTAGAGTACATAAATTGTTAAGGTTAAATCGTAAGGATGTCAGATGCCCTTTATTACCCCGCAATTCCTCTGAGTTCCGGATCGACAGTGACGTAGGTGGGACTATACAGGTAGCTACAGGGGGCCATCCGGTGACGGGGTGGTGTTCCGTTAGTGCTCTCCATTCAGAATGCGCGGAATGCTTAACTACTATACATACCTACCAGGTAGGTAGGTACATGCATACATGCATACATACATGCATACATACATACGCAGTACAGATCAGCCCAATAGTCTGCTCGGTAGCATATGGTAGTGTGCGTGGACCCTGGACCCTTCGATTCGTTTGCCGCTCCTTTGCCAAATGTAGGTACATTAGTTTGGTCTTAGCCAGATAGCCAGCGAGCGAACACCTCCTTTCTGCTGCTATCTACATACCTACCTAGGTAGGTACAGTATATGCATGTACATATAAAGGAACCACCCGTACTGTAAACCCTCTATCGAGTATATATATAGGTATATATAGGTATATATATATATATATATAGAGACCTAGAAGAGGTATTGATGTCCCATATTACTCGTACGAGTTATGAGCAGTGATCAGTTAACAAAACCATCTGACCGACATACTTATTAATTGGTTCCTGGGTAGCTATGTAGCAAACTTGTCAAGTTCCAGTTCTGAACACAACTCTTTTCTTAACTATACAGATTCGTTCATCCACTTCCACACATCTGACTAGTGTATATCACCAAATCCTACAACACTATAGGTTACCTACGTTCAGCGATCGTGATTCAAATCCAACTCCCTCCAATTGTCCTATTTCTGAACGGGTATTATCCTTGCCAATACCAATAGTTGGAACAACCAACCTATCACCACCACTCGTACCGCGACTGAGAAGGGCTGAAATACCCCGCGTTGAGTGGTTGATTTCGAAGCTGTCCATCGAGTCAGGCCTCCTCCCCTCCCTTGATATACTTGCATAGTACAGTACATTATCCTGCCACTTAACTGCTTACCCTGCCACGAGGGGGTATACACCATCAATTAACGCGACGCACTACCATTGGGTCTGCCTAGATAGATAGTGTGCCACCGTCCTTTATTGCACCAGCAAAGGGATCCAGTCGATCCTTTGTTGTTGTCATACCTCGTTCACCCGTCCGGCTTCTTATCAATCGATCTCTCGTGCCATTTCCACAAACGAAACATCTCATCTGGTCCCATTCTTGATTGTTCCGTCTCATCTGCGACCCGACCTCAACTTTGAAACCCGACCAGATTCACCATTCTACCCGTGCTCGTTACTTGCATCTACTACATCATATCACTGTTCCGATACTACTGTTCCGATACCACTTGAATTGTCATTTAGACACCTACTAAGCGAAGCATTTAAAGACGGACGGCTCGTCCCCGTCCATCATTCAATCTGCGCCATCATCTACATTCCTTGCAATTCCACCACTGCCGCCACCTTCAAAATGTCGAACGATAACCCCAACAACGATCGCCGCGGCTCCGTCACTTCGGCTGCCTTTTCAAACCTTTTCGGTCGAGGCAATACTTCCTCAACAGGAACTGCCAACGGTCGCGAGTCCGCCGCTTCAGCAGCTGCAAGGGAGCAGCGTCGACGCCTCTCTGTCACAACCTTGGGACTATCTGGTTCGTCGCCCAACTCAGCGACCACCCCGTTTGGACTTCGACGGGGCAGCATCTCCACTACAAACTCCGACTCCATCGACGAGAACGCGGTTGAGGACGATGAGACTGTTAGGGCCGGCCCAAACTCTCCGTTCGCTCGCCGCATGAGCTTCGGAGCTCAAGCCATGCGTAATATTCGTCCTGGGCCCGCTAGCCCTGGATCAACTGGTAGGCCTCCCCAGCAACCAAGACGGATTTCTGGTGGGCACAACCGCAGCCCACCTACCGGTGCTTCGTCCGCCTCGACTGCTGCGAGAAGGGCAAGCACCTCTCAGGCAAGCAACACACTACCCGTGAGAACCCCTTCTGACATGCTCTCTGCTCGATCAGACAATGGATTCAACTGGTCCGAGCAGCTTAGATCACGCGCTGAAAGCAGCGTCACGGGCCATCGCCCTAGCTTTGGCGCCCACGCCTCGACCTCGCCGCCTCGCGGCAGTAGCACGCATGACCGTGCCAAGTCTATCTCCGAGATGCCAGCACCACCCCAGCAGGCCGCTACCATGAAGCCCAGGGCGCCCGAGAGGCCAAAGCCCGATCATATGCAAGAGCGCATCCTGAAGGGAGATTTCTACATGGACTGATCAAGTAGGGTGCAAGTATTAGGACAACATCAGTGCCACGATCAACTACATAAATGATTTCCCGAGACACTACTACTACTCCCGCGTGGAGGCCCCTTCGCGTGCATCTTGCTCCCTAGTCATCGATAAGACTGAGAGCTATCCCTTTTTGCGTCTTGTATTTCCTACACACTACGCATTCTTCACTGATGCCATTCGTTTCAACATCTTTCTGCACGGCGTTGGGATGGGACAAACCCGGACAATACACTAGCAAATCGCTATCAGGCTCCCTTCATAGAATGGAGAGACCGTCGTGCCTAGGGATGACACGAACCGGGCAAGGCTTCGGAAAACGCGAGGACACAAGCTCAAAAGAAAACAAGAAAAAAAATTCACCGGTTGGGAAAACAGGGTCAGACTTTTACCGTAACAGGAGAAAAAAGGATGCCTTCGAGTCTTTTCTTCAATGGTCGGTCTCGTGTGATATGGTTTCCAAAGCGCTAGGAGTTTTTGTACGATATGGCGGGCGTTGAACCGCCACGGCTGGGACGAGGTAGCATTAGGGTTCTACAAACTGTGTATGGATCGGGTTAAGCTGCTCGGACGGCTCCGGAAATGGAACAAGCACATCGGATTGTTCACCCATGTGTGTGTATGGATGGACATGCCCGCATTGGCATGGTGTGTGATTGATATCCCACACTGGTTACGATTTTGATCTGTAGATTGAAAAACGAGAAACTATTGCAAGACCAACATCAACAGTTTCGAAAATCATGATGGTGATATGTTCCACTGTTACGTGACAATTACACCGAGCGCGAAGCACAGCAGAAAGAAAACGGCCAATATCCCACGTGTGGTACTCAAGAATACTGTTACTAAAGCGATCGCACGGCGAAACAACGAAGAAAAGGGGTAAGTAGGTACGGAGCGGTAGAATAGATATGTAAATTCGTCCCTTTTATACATGATGCCATTTTTACCTAACCGTCTTGTCCATCCATCCATCCATCCATCCGCCACCCTGACACCGACGCCCAGTAAGCAAGCAAGCAGGTAGGCAGAGAGGTAAGTAAGTACATGTTGGCGATGCATACATACATATATACATACATGTATCAACCATAGAGTGTATGTATATCAATGAGTCGAGTGAGCGGCAACGTAGGCAGCCAGCCCATAAGCCCATGCATAAAAAAGAAGCAGTGAGAGGCGGAAGTGCAGATAATGATGTATCCCCTTCCTCGACCCAGCGCCTAGGTACCCGTCTTCCTTCTACACGCATTGGGGGAAGAAAAAGGCAGTTACCAAAGAGACAGAGTTACTTAGAAGACAAAGACACCTCCCAAATGCCCCCCCTTCCCCTTGCCAGCGATCATATATAGGTAAGTAGAGATAATAAGCCTTATCCGCAAAGCCCCATGAACCCTCCCTAGTAACACCGTTTGTTGCATGAGCGCAAGAGAAGGGAAGAAAAAAGACGAACACATTGAATGAAGCAAGCCACATGCCGAACTACCTGCGCAGATAAAATAATATTTCGCCGAAGCCGCCGTCCAAATACAGTTTGAGATATGTAAACCCGCCGACCAGCCTATACCTTTTGCGCCGATCGATCGTTTGATCAGTGACCCAGTCAGATAAATTTTTTTTAAAGAAAACAATGGGCCATGTTTTCGCGATAAAAATAAGAAGCATAAGCATTCACACCGATCAAAACTGGTAAGTGCCGAACCCGCCCGGGAGCCCCTCGAGCATAGAGCTTAGCATGCCGTCACTCTGCATCATGTAGCGCATGCTATCCTCATACGAGGCCGGGTCGCCGGGGTTGGCGCCGCCGAACCCGGTCATAGTCAGCCCCATAGCTTGCTCGAAGCCGTCACCCAGGCTGCCGTAGTCGACGTCCGGCCCGAATGTGCCCAGCCACGGCATGGTGGGCTGGTTCGGACCACACATCGTTTCTGACACACCGGGTCCGGCTGTGGTGGCGGCGGTGGTCGTTGGTGTCGACGCCGGATCGTACATGAATGGCTGAGGAGGCTGCGGCGCCGTCCGTAGCCAGGCCCGGTAATCCTGTGCGTCTGTATGTGCGGGCATGGCATTCTGGTTAGTGCTGGTAGACGGACCATTCCCGGTGGCTATTTCAGAAAGCAGCTGCAGCGGCGTGTTGGCGGGGTTGACACCGGATTGTGCCTGATGTTGCTGTTGCTGTTGCTGGTTTGAAGCAGCGCCGTTGTTCTGTTCCTTGTTGGGCGGTTTTGGCTCGTTATTATTGTCATGGGGAGATTGACCCCCCAGCGAGGGGTCGACTTGTTCGTCGCTTTGATCTTTGTTTTGGCCTTGGTTGTTGAACCATCCCCGTAGCATCGCGAGGACGGCCGCAAACTTGCTAGCCGGGCGTGACTTGTTCGACGCGGCAACCTCACGGAATTTTTCGAGCAGCTTTTCGAGATACTCGGCGACTTTCATATTATCCTTGTTGATAACCTTACCCATCTCGGAATTAGAGTTGCTAGCGCTGAAATACATTTTGATGAGGACAACGATAGCGTAGGCGACCCGAACGAAATTAAAGATGGGGACGCAGCGAATACTGTGCACATCCATAGACAGGAATGTATCGAAAATGCCGTCGATCGCTGTGAGGCAAGACGATAGCGCGCTGATGTGCGATGGTGTCAAGGAATCACCCAGGCCGGGAAGTGGTTCACGCAAAGTGTCAGCAACCACCCCGGATCGAAATTCGTCGGTGCCCTTGTCAACCTGCAGTGCGATCTCGTGCATATAGAGGTTTAGTACGTGGAAACTAATTAGGAGAGAAGCTGTCGCAAGTTAGTTGATATCATCCTCAAATTACAGGGGTAACCTACGTCTCTTTTCGCTCTTAGGAATAGATTCGCTATACTTTGAGAGATCTCTTTCAAAACCCCGGAGAGCATACTGCACTTTCTGCTCCGTGATGTTGGCGAAAATACTTGGATCATCCATGGAGAACTGGATACCAACCTCCTCGGCGAGCCGATGAGTCCAAACAAGATGGCAAAGATACCGATCCGTCGGGGCAGCCTCTGGGGAGGATTCCAAGATATCCATGCATTCAGTCATGAAAGCCTGCCACCTGATCAAGTTAGGACGATGTAGAGCCATAGCCACATTAGCAGCCAGGAAATAAGCCGCAAGCCATGTTCGCCGTGCCTCGATAGTTGTAGGATCGGGGAGGGGGGTCTTTCGAAGTGGATGATCGCGCCAGGTGTATGGAATAAGGCGAGACTTCGGATTGTTCTTCCTCCTACCCAGCCCAATATCAATTGCCATTACACCCGCCATATGAAGAAGCTGGTAGAACTTAAGCTCTTCGAAATGCTCGGGCGGATAATACCATATCACGCTAACCAAGATAGCCTGGATAATTTCCATGGACTTTTCACCCTTGACGATTATTCGCTGAGCAAACTCCTGCATCGTCTCCTTTACGAGTTGATACTGGAGCTTGGGGATTTCCGAAGAAGCGACTGACATGATTGCCAAGAACAGGATTGGCTTGGTCTTTCGGATTTCAGCGGCAGTTGTGCCAGCAGGGAAGACGACTGCAGGGAGATGCAATGTCATATTATCTGTGTATCGCGTGAACAGCGCAACGGCCTCTTCCATGGAAATCAGACCGCGGTCAACGATGTCGACATACTCCTGTTCGGCACTGGTCTGCCGCAGCTTAGACTCGTCTTTGGCTGCATCGGACGAACTCTCCCTCGTTTCGGTAAACTTCCGTTTCTGGCCAGCCATAACCGTCGGCGTCGCAAACGGCTGCTTCTCCTGTTCGGCAGTATATTGAGATGGAAGATCTCGCGAGGGCGGTGCACCCCAATCTCTTGCAATATTACCATACGAGACATTGCCATAGCCGTTCTGGTCCTCAGGCAGGGCTTGGTGACTATTAGAAACACCCCTAGTTGCCTGTAAACTTGCAGTCAAAGCATCTATCTTCTTCTCCAGCTCGGCCACGCGACTGTCCGTCTTTTTCTGTCTTTTCCGTGTAGGCTGCGTCACGACGCAGCTTCGTCCAGCTTTCGCACATCGCTTACACGGACCGTCCGGGTTCGCTGGATCAGGTTCACACTTGACCTTCAATCCACGGCATGCCTCGCAGGCGCGCGGGCGCTTGGGGTCATTGGGGTCGTGTGGTGTGGTGGCATCTAGTGTGGTAGGGGTTGTTTCGTCGTTGGCCGGATTCAGGAGATGGCTAGAGCTGGGGCCGGTGGGCGTTTGGGGCGTGAAGGTGGCAGTCGAGGTCACTGGCGATGGGCCTGTTGTTGGTTGTTGCTGTGTTGCCTGTTGCTGTTGTTGTTGCTGCTGCTGTTGTTGCTGCTGCTGCTGCTGTTGCTGCTGCTGCTGTTGTTCTTGTTGAAGTTGAAGTTGCTGGAGTGGCGACTCCAAAGGTTTTGCAACGGGCGGCGCAGGGACTCCCGCTCCTGGATTTGTCGGGCGATTTACGACTATCGAGTCTTCGCCGGCTTCGCGAAGGCGTGGGTCAAGCGATGCTGGATCCATCTCGACCTTACTGGAGGCTGGCAACGGGCACAGTCGCGGTCGCGGTTTTGGTCAAGCCGTTGACCGATTCTATGGATTGGGCGGTTTGGACGGTCTACATAAAACCCGGCGACCGATGGGATTAAATCAATGAGGCGAGGGAAAAGTCCCCGTCCAGTCTGCAAAAAGCTTGGTGTGGCTGACTGGGCTGGGGAATTCCGATCCGTCCCATCCAAGATATTAAGCTGCCGACATTTTTCCGGCCGGTCCAAGCCTTAGCAGTACATGTACATATGTACAAAGGCCCTAGTAATACATGTAGTGTGATGTAATTGTAGAAATATACGCGATAAAACCCACTATAGAAAATGCCCTGAAGTGCACTGTAGATGTAGACTGTATTTATGGACGGATGCCTTTCATATTAATTCTCAGCTTACGAAATAAACAGACACATTACTCTAGATACCGAGACTATTGTCACGACTGTGATCTTTTGATATTGTTACTAGCAAACATGAGTAGCTTTTCTAATGATTTGGAACCGTAAGTTTCTCAAACGCACTTAATGTTTAAGGATATCATCGATCATTATGGCTAAACTCACAGATTCTAACCTCCTTGTTACGGATTAGAAATGACCTTATTTCCAGTGAATCCCTTGAAGCTACGCTGGTGGCATCATGAGATTTGATCACTATTGAGTTAACATTTTCCTTGAAAAAAAAAAGATTAAATCGTTGTACAACTAGTTCACGACCTAGAAGTCCTTTGGCAGAGCATACCTACCTAGTCAAACAGAAAATAGGTAATACTTTCGAATGCATTTAGCAGGTGGTACTCATCATTCTTGGCATATCAACTAACTAGTTGCTAATTGTCTTGCCCCTAAACGTTGTGATCGGGCAGACCCGAAGCTTCCTAACCTAGCGAATGGTAACCCAGCGTATGTTGGTTGAAGTAATAAGAAGATGAATTATGCCCGGCGATTATATCGTGGTTTCTGTTTTCTACGTTGGGTTGGTTTGCTTTCTGACCTTGCTGTCTATCTCCTGAGTCTCTAGCACAGTTGGCACGAGAGACACCCAGTATCAAGTCCGCCGCCTTTACTAACACCTTGGCTGTTAAAAGCCGCTTCCCTTGTAGAAGTTCCTTCGCCTCGCCCAGGCTATGGGTGAAATGGAGTAGAGTCCCCTTATACCCAATACTTGTTCAGGTGCCCGTCGTATAGGTAAGGCTCTTATCGGGCTGTATTTAACTACCGCATCAAATCTTGTTGTATTAGATCACCCATTTTCCAGTCTTTAAGTTATATTTCGGTCTCTTCGACTGTATCGAACCAGTATACTTTATTACTCCTCAAAGCTAGGTAATATTCTCTTCCTCAATGCCATTGCTTACTCTTCCGGCTTGAAGGCCTGACTAGCTCACTGCTATTGAGATACCCATTGGCTCTTTGCATGCTGTATATACATGACTATTCGATAGATATTAACTCTATATAGCATGCCATTAATCAAGTTGCTCGAAGCTGGGAAGGGGCACTGGCGATCACATTTCTCTTTATCAAATATTAGCTATTACCTAGAAAAGGCGGCTTTGTTATTTTAGTAGGCTCTTCAAGATTAGAAGAATCGCAGGACACTACCTAGTTAATACTTGACATAGTCATCGTGAAGGACTGACACTCTAATAGGCCGGCGTTAGTTGTAGATATATTTGCAGGGAGTGTCCTAGTGATAAACATATTGAACTCCCGGCACCCATAATTTACGATCTCTCCTTTTCAAACACAACATCTCTCGTCTTCCTTTGCCACCATAAATTGTCGATCAGTCCAGGGCCTAACTCTCCCACGAGGTTGAGGTAGACGCCATCGCTCGTGAACGAGAAGTTCCGGAATTGAAGCCGCCCAATATTCGCAGGCAAAGTCGCCGTCTCGAGCGGTCCATGCACAATCTGGCCATGAGTGTCGTTTACACCATGGGACTCGTTGAAACTGAACGGCCCAGAGTACGCGCCAGTATGTTTGCCGACCAGAGCCCATTGCCAGTCTAACTCAGGACCTTGGTCCAGCATCGTGAGGTTGGCCGGTCGCCATTCCGGCTCTGTCGCGTGAATCAGGACGGACATATACCCGTCGACACTGTAGACTAGGGTACCAGCCGGATTGCGTCCGCCGGTGCTATCGAGGACACGCGTGCCATTTAGAGTGCTCGTTATGTTCAGGAGGGCGAAACTGCCCGTAAAGAACTGAAGGGTGCGTGTTGAGACCATGACGATAGTAAAATTAATATTTGTAGCTTGGTAATGATTTGGTATCAAAAATAATCTACTCCGCGATATTGTATATATTATGAAGTGGAAACATTTGTAATCAGCTATCGATGGTGCCATGGGCAAGACATACGCATCTTCGTGGAACAGGAAGGACATTATCCGCTGCGAGCACATGCATATTAGGTTGACTTTCCTCACTCCTAAGCATGGATCCAGAAACATCATCCACGTACATAATTGGAACGCCAGGTCTCCGTATTGCCATCTATCGAATAAGCCATTTAAGTAAACATTAATTATGCCATCAACGATCGAATATATCACGTCTTTGGTACCCAGCCCAAGTCCACCCCGCTGCGAAGTAGAACAAATATGGACAGTTGCTATCCCAAACATAGGTCAAGCAACATTTCAAGTGAATACTGGACAAGAACGAGTTTCGTCCCAACGCACAATACATTCTGCGTGGAAATGCCAAGTCAATATCCAGTCTTCTTCGGTGAGTTTAAGGAGCAAGTTACCCCAGAGGTATCATTTCGGAGTCCGGAGTTCTATATTCGATCCCGATTGTACCCCTGAAGATACCAAAGAACCGCCAAAAACAGCGATTTCCGACTCCCTGGTGTGTAACACACGCATCGGGATGGGGCCTAATTAGGTACCTTGGTGGTTGGCAACTTTAGTGATCAGCGTCTAACCTTATCCCATAGCTCTTTAATGATTTCCAGTTCCTCTTTGACTGTCTTACTGTCCTCTGTATCGCCGGATCCTTCCCTTTTGGATCTAAACCTCGCCACCATGAGATCCAGCGCGATCTTCGGAGAGGCCAGCGATAGTTCTTCGCTCAGCTTCGCCTGGCTGATGACCTTCCCGTCACATACTTCCTTGACCAGGTTTTCCACCAAGTCCTGGCAGTTGTTCGAGAGGAGCTTATATCGCGGATGCAACGTCATGAATCTTACCCCTGAACAGCCATCAGTGCCGAGCCCGGCTTGCTTCGTTCTCGGGTGCGCCCTTACCTAGTTCCTGGACTTCCTCGTGGGATTTCGTGGTCTCGCCGACGTAATAGCACGAGCTCCACGTCTCTATATACCCGGGCGTGATCTCGGCCACGCGGAAATAATTCTTCCCGATGGCAGTGAGGGCCATATCGTCGCTCATCAGGTCGTAGCAGTAGCAGATTCCAAAGCCGCGGTCAATCACGCACAAGGCCCAGTGGCTGACGCTGTTGAGGCTCATGCCGACATGTCTCGCCAACAGCTTGTACGTGCGCTTCGACAACTCGAATTTCCCAAACTCGATGGGCACGGTGACCAGTAAGACAGCCCTGTTCGGTGTATCGAGGTCGTATGTCAACGGCTGCATCTCCACGGCTGATGGACCAGTGAGTTTTGCGGCGATCAGCCCGAGGAAGCGGTTTCGCTCTTCTCGGAGCTGTGCTACTTCCGTATCTTCCTCATCATTGTCGCCCTTGTGGGGTTTGAGGTTCTCCCTGTAGGTAGTACACCAGGCACGTTAGTGCTCAGCTGCGGGGATTGTGGGGTAAACAGAGGCCATCACCATTTCTTTGTCAGCTTCGACAAGACATCGAACCCCATTCTTGCGGGCCTATTATTATGAGAATAAATGAGCGAATCTTTAAAATAATATATCTGGAATAATGGTAGACTGAGTTCCTTGACTTATGTAATAGCTCCGGAGATTTGTTATCGCGGCTCCGCTACACGAATGCTACCTAGGTACCTGCCTAGGTATCCTAATGTAACATGGAAAAAACTACGTTAGTTGACATGAAGCCTGCCAGAGATGTTTCTCTCACTACAAGGATAATTTGATGATTAATTTCAATTATCTAACTGGAAATAATACGGATAAGTCTCCTTTAGAAAGAAGAAGAGAAGCCGAAGAGATAGCAACATGCGGCTATCTAGCATTTAAGGATGTTACATAATAATCAGAATGTGAAGGGTAGCACACCAGCAGGTAAACATCTTCTAATACTAGGTTAACTATCTATTAAAAAGAATTCATCACGAATTTCCCCATACTAATCTCACATGTAGCCATGTTCCCCCAGCAGATTCCCTCTTCATCTGACTATTGAAATAGTATTACATGACTCCAAGAGTATAAGGGGTTCCGTAAGCCAGACTGACTATTATAGTATACGGAGGGTTTCTTTTCACACTCAGTTAGCTATCCATCATGACAGCTGTACACACACTCGATATGAATTCAAGCCTCTCTTTTTGCCATTGATCTCTTTATTTACGTGCCATTAGTGTGATTCTTTTAGGTAGTGCCAGCCCTCTGGGCTGGTATTACCTCTTTTTCTACCACTAGGTAGATGGCTCTCCCACCACTTGCTGACTTGAAGATGTATGGCACACCCTGGATAGTTTTACTATTCTCCAGTGAATCATATTCATAAACATGCGTTATCCCTTTTGTAACTACTATTATAATAACGTTAATACACTCTTCCTCGGATACTTTACCGTTCTGGGGGTCCTCCCTTTTTCTGCAGTGACCAAGTCAATCACATTCACAAACTAATTTCCACCATTTTTGAGAGGCACTCGCTCTGCCTGCATATCAACCACTGGAAACGGTGGGATACCGAAGACACAGGGTCCCAATGCCATGGCCACTATGTTGTACAACCCGGGCTTGGCTGGGCTGTAGGTAGCATGGTTCGACGGGCACCAGCTTAGACCGAAATATTACTTAGGATTTAGGCTGTGTACGGAAATAAGGGGCTCCAAAGGCCTGTATTGGTCTGGACGAAGCTCTCTATACTAATATCTTAGGGGGCTGGAGCTGGACATGGTTGTGTAAGAAAATACCTACTTAAATGATAGTGAGCTTCTGATATATCTTATAATCCTGACTCTCTTCTCTTTAAAGGACGCGTCTAGCATATTAAAACAATCATAAGGACTGTGGTTACCCGGTAGTTAGTTCCACCTATGTTATAACCATGTCCATTCAGGTTGTAAGAAGTTGGTAAAAGCCATCACACCATCTACTTGGTGATGTATTGGTGTTATGATTGGCTGGTCATGCACATATATAAAATCTTTCCGCTTAGTTGATATCATGCATAATAAAATTACGTCGAGGGGGTGAGTAACAGAGGCATTACCCACCCCTGACTCTAGATGCGCAGGACTCACAGGACTTAAATACTTATTCTGCGCCCTGTTATGTATATATATATATATATGTGTGTGTCTGTGTGTGTGTGTGTGTGTGTGTGTTTGCAATGAGCCACTGGTGCTCTCAAATGTTGCCTACTTAATCATTCGTCTCTTTTATCTCTGAGAACAAGATTTATAACTATGCTTCTCTCGTTTTATTCAATCAATGAAGACAACTCGCTTGATTCCGCCTGTTCATTCCTACCACACCAACAGACAGCGCTCAGATGTACGGGATGAGTGGCACTTCCGGCCAACCTCGCGACTCCTGATACCAATGCCTGATAAGGCCTTCCCGAGAGCGTCCTCCTGTCTTTGGGGAAACGATGCCGATCTCCTTTTCATTGCCACTCCAGCCTAGAAGTTGTGGCGTTGAGAGCAATGAATGGCTCATGAAAGCCTGCTAGCTACAGCTGGTTAGAAAACTGTGGCAAAATACTACGGTAGCATAAATGAAATGCATAGTTGATAGCGTGGTGATCGGGGCGTTCTCATCACCAACATCTCGGTAACTTCACCAACGGAAGCCGTTTTCTGCAGGGGAGGAGGGGAGGGCACAGCTTCACTGCTAATAGAGGCCTGGTAGATGCAGCCGGTCAAGATGTGAGTGGATAGCTAACAGCGAACCAGCAGGGCGAGATACGATGGATAAATTGTGGCAATTCTGTGGCGCATAATCATATTTCATTGTGTAGATATATAAAGGCGTTCATTCTACCTACTTATCCATCACTTGCGCCTCCTATCTAGTAAAATGCCAGAGCAATAAACGTACCACACCGGAAGGCTGTCACGATTCCCTATAACGCCAATCCGTGTTTGACGATATTTATTTCCCATTCCCCCATTTATCACTTAGCCATATTCTTGATAAGTAGTCATGCTCGCAAGCAAGTCCTTGCTGAAAACAGTCCAAATCAGCATGTAGGGCAGAACTGTTATGACTTCTTTAGCTAGGAACTACTATCGATTATCAGAGGGAAACTTGAAGGACGTACTTGTGACTTTAATCGATACTCTCGAGTCTGATCTCCTTTCTATTGAAATAGTCATCTGGAAACCCCCGTCTTCGCGGCCTGCGCAAGCGAGTTAGTTACTGCGATAAGTTATGTCCACTTACGCTCGCTCACTAGTAGTTTAGTTTCCAACGATAATAGCTCGCAGAGAGAGAAAAGATCAAGTGCCTTCAAAAAGGCGCACGTCGCATGACCCGTAAGTACGAGAAGCTATCCTGCGCATGAGTGTAACAACACAGCCCTCGCAACGCTAGGACGATATGATCTCGAAATCTCGAAATCACTTCATTTCGCGGGCCGCTCGTGAGATATAATTCTGAATCACCTCGCTGCCACACCCGCTATGCTTCAGGATCTCGTTCTTTAAGTCGAGAATCTCATTCCGAAGACAAACTGCATGGTCAGTCAACACCCTGTTTTGTTCAGACAACTCTCGTTCGCGCTCCTGGAGCTCCGTCATGTTCTCTTTGGCCTTTTGCCGGCACTTGTGAGCCGCTACGCGGTTCCTTTCGCGGTTGCGTTTGCCCTTCTGCTGAGTGCTACCGGCCCCGGCCGGCGATGCGGTGAGGGAAATAGCATCTAAACTGCTCGATCTACGCTTGCTTGTAACGGTTGACGTTGCTGCTGTGCCGTCGTCGAATAATATGTTCTCGTCAACTGCATCATGCCGCCTCTTGCGGGGAACTCGCACAACAGCAGCATTCGACTGATGTTGTTGGCCAGTGGAATGTACGACGTGACGCTCAAAATTGAACGACGCAGATCCTAGGCCGGGATTTTCGATGTGAAAGTCACAGTCATACTGTCGTCCCGCTGTCAGTGATTGATAGGAGTGTGTTCCGATTACAACGATGCAACATTTTTTTTTCTTGTCGTCTTGTTGTAGGGGAACGTACACTATCCAATCCGTCGAAACTGTAAGCAACTTCCTCCTGACTGTTTTGTGTGCTTGGCGCAGGGTATTCCTCTGAACTATCTCCAGGACTAGACCATAATTGTGAGGCGGCGACGCGTAAGTTATCGCCTAGCGGCATACCGAACATCGATGACGTCCACTGTGGGATTTCGCTTTGCCAGTCCTCGGGTTTCTGGCTCATGTTAATAGCAGAGAACATGTTGTCGCCTGGTTTGTCGACTGGTGCTTGAAGAGGTTGATTGTTTGTCCGTGTTGGAGAACAGAAACCCCGGGCTTTTTGGTTAACAGACGTCCTTGATTTTGGTTGAACATTTGTAAGACGTATGTGGGGTACAGATCGCGGCCTGGGTTGGATTTACTTTTTCAACATCGTTAGTGCCGTGTTGGGAGAGTATCACTGAATAGCGTGTTAGACCGAGTGTTGCCCCTGGGGCCTCAGGACGGGGCTACGTCACATGGACGACAATATAATGCTCAAGACTTCTCGATACAATATGTGATGTTTCAAATAGGACTTGCTCTCCTAAGACTACTTGCGCCATAGATATATACGTCGGTTAACCAGCACACAACAAACGTGTTGCAATCAGAGCTTCTCATCGTCGAGAAGTAGACGTGTCAGATGAGGTAAAGGGCAGGTTAAATACTATTTAGTATAAGTATTTAGGTGGTGCCCTTCAAATATAAGTACAAGTCGCAGAGAGAGGTCCAGGAAGACCGTGATGGAGAAACAACAGCTTCCGGAGCTATCTCCGCTTACATAGGTATTAGCTCAGTAGTTGGATGAGAACCACGCGGACCTATCTCTCCTAACCCTAGAGAATCTAAACCGAGTTTAAGGGCCTTATCACAAGCTACTATAGCCAGGATAGGGAGATGTTACATTTACACGTGGACCAGCGGTAAGCATTGGTACGGGTGGCGAAAAAGCTAGCTATATCACATATCATTTCATCCAAGAATCTGTTCTTGGAATTCGAGGGCAATTCGTAGATTTGGCGTCCACCCCTTAAGTGTGACTTCAGTGCATTGTTTTCATAGATGACATATTCTGACTGATTATTTTGAATTTATTACATCTTATCTTTTTGTATATAATGAGCTACTTCTCAAGCTGCCCCCGCATCGTTGTTATACATAAATCCTCTCCTGTACGAGCATTTAGCTTCCTGTATACATGCTTTGACGACTAAAGTTCAAATAGTTAGCAAAATCACCACCCGAGCTTAAATACGATCCAGACAACCCGCCAGGAGCCAGCATACGTGACCGCGCTATCTCTTCAACATCGCTAAGCTTAGAATATTTTGAAGAGCATTCAGCTAATCCTGTCGGTGCGAATGTACAGTATTTACCTATTTAACAACGTGGTTTAAAGTTAATATAGATTGTACATTACAATCGTCTTAACTTAACCAGCCAGCTGTGCGGAACCCGAATAGAATGAAGGTAGATACATTAAACGTATAGCTTGTTGTCGTTATATATTCTTTTCGACTCACGCGTACGGCAACAGATAGTATAAGTATCTGTTAACCCCTCAACGGCTCTTATATAACCACGTGCCCACCCTTTTGCAACACCACCCCATCTGCAATAAAACTTACTAAATATAACCTCTTCCTTTATTTTTTCGCAACACATTAAAATACACTTAAATTAATTGAAAAAAAATGCTACCGAACGATAAAACGGAAAAGCGCATCGCCCGTACGATTTAATTATATTTTTAAAGCATATTAATACGGTAGGCTATATATTAATATAACCTTATATTTTTAACCGTTTTTCGCCGCTTTAATTATATTAAATTATACCGTAAAGCTATAAAACTGTTATAAAAATTATATCCCGAATAAAAAAATATAATCGTTAATTAAATTTTTTACGAAAAAATATATAGCCGTATTTTTTTATAATAATTTACTACCGAAATTATTAAAGCTATATTCGAAATTTAAAAAAAAATAAATTTTTACCTAAACTATAATTAAATCGATAAATTTATATAACGTTATTTTAATATATATATAAAAATCGGCCGCCTTATTAAATAATTGCGAATTTATATAATAAATCCTTAAAAAATTCGCGACTTTTATTTATTCCTTAATTAAATCTATACGAAATACGACATTTTATTTTATAACTATAATAACACTTATTAATGTGGCGGCATAACTAAATAATTATTATTTATTATAGTTATAGGTAAAACTATATTTATAATCGTTATTTTATATAGTGCCGTAATCTTTTAGGTAAAAGGTATAAATTAAAAGGTATGGTTTTTCTATATTAGGGTTAGGAGATCCTTTTTTACCTAAATGATTTCTGGGTTAACCTTTTCCCGTTCTTTAGCGCCTTTAGCGCTAAAATCCACTTATTCGGTAATCTCCTAATATTATCCGGAGACCTACCACTATAACACTATTATTATAATAAAATAATAAAGATAAGGAAAAAAAGGAGGTTTAAATATATATAGCTATATATATATAGTAAAACCTCTATTTATTTTTTATTTTATTTAATCGCTATTTATATATAATTATAGGGTTATAATAGTGAATAAAGTATATTAAGATTATTGCTGTAATATTATCCCTTTAAATTTATTTAATAATAGTTAATATAGTATTATAGGATTTGCTTAATTTGTTAAAATCCGTTAAAAAAACTACTTTTTATAAAACGTACGCGTTTTAAAAGCTCGGACTACCTAATTATATTATGTAATTATAATAACTATTATTTAATAGTAATAATATAACTATTATTATTACCTTTTTAGTTTTTTTTAATATACGGCTTATTAAGTATTAGCTTTATTAATGTTTTTATTTTTAATAAAAAGCTTTTTAAAGTTTAATCCCGGTAATAATAAAGGGCATTTTATAATTTTATAGGTTCGTTTTTATAATATAGGTATTAGTTTTATTTTTAACAGTTTATAATATCGGTTCGGCTAACTAAAAGTACCTTTTAATTTTTTAAGGTTTAAAGTAATATAATTTTAGGTATATATTTATTAGTATTTTTATTATTAGAGGTATTATTAAACTATATAGGTTTAATTATACCGATTAATGTATTTATTATATTCGGATTTAAGTTTATCGGCTTATTAAAATAAAACCTTAATAGCTGGTAAAGTAAAAATACGAAATCGTTATATTTTTTAAGTAGTAATTTACGATCGTTAAGTTTTTTTTTTAACGTATTATTAACGGTATACTATAGATTTTAAATTCTGATTTTATTAGGTAAATTTACTACGCCGGCTTCTTATAAAAGTCTTTTTTAAGTAGTTAAAAACATATAAATGGAGTTATTTTTATTTTAATAGAAATTATATAATTTTTTAACTAATTAATAAAACCTATTAGGATTGTTATATAGTCGATTTAACGTAATTACGATAACTTTATAATTTTATAATTTTTCCTTTCGTTATATATATAATATAGGAATAATAATATATTATATTTTAGGTTTTAAACGTATATATATATAGTAAAATTAATACACAGCGCTGTAAGGTGTGACGTTAATTAGATAATTACAGCCCTGTGGGCCCGTGCGTTGTTAGATTAGATAAGGGTTTGTGACTTAGTCACAGCCTTACAGCTGTAATTACAGTTAATAAACCATCCTTTTTACACATACCAATCCACCACCCATACAGATTAACGTATTAAAAATTTAGCTTAATTTATACCGATAACTTTACTATTAACGTTTATTTTATTTTTTAGTTATAAAGCCTATATATTAAAGTTTAACGGGTTAATTAAAGTAGGAATATTTAGGAATAAAAATTAAAAGCATAGTTTATTAATTAATAATACGTAATAAGTAGTATTTATAGTATCGATTTTAGTTTATAAAGCTATATTTTTATTTTAAAGCTGCTAAATTTAAATAGTTAACTATTAAATTTAATTATTATAGTTATTTTATAATAAATAAATATAATTGGTAAATTTAACAGTTAATTTAATACGTAAGGCTTAAAAAGTACCGTTAATTTCGTTAATTATAATAAAAGCTATAATAATAATCGATAGGGTAAAATAATTAAGAAATAATTTACTATTTTAAAAGGCTAATATAGGTAAAAAAGGTAAAAAATTTCAGTTATTACTTCAGAAGGCTAACATATGTTAAAAAAATTACCTAAAAAGGTGGTAATTCGTTATTTTATAAGGCTAATATAAATGGAATAAAAAATATTTAACGTATATAAAATGATCTAACGTTTTATATACTTTTTAAGGCTAAGCTATTAGGACATATATTAATAAATATATTAAATATTAATTAAAAAAAGATAATTATAACGGTATACACTATAATATATATAGGTAGTTAGGTATAGCTAACGGGGATGTATATTTAAGACTAATAATTAAAGAGGAGAAATTCCTCTTTAATAAACTAACTATTATAAGGGCTTATATAATATAGGTAATTAGCTGGCTAGCTGTATAAGGTAAGGTAGGAAGCCCTATTATTATAACTATACCCTTTTCCGGATAAAAATCAACCTTAATTTACCTGGGATATAAATATATATATACCCTAATCCTATTTAAGGTATATACTATTTATTATTTATAACGGACCTAAATCGAACCCTTTATAATATATACGCTTACCACCTAAAGCTTACCTTAATAAACTATAGTAAGCTAATAGGGTATTAACTAAATATAGCGGCCCTTTATTAATTGCTTTAATAGAAATAATAACTAGCCTAAATAAATTAATTAAACAGATTTAATTAATAGACAATATAGTTTTAAGGCCGTTTCGGTAATATTCCGAAAGTATTTCGAACCTAATATATACTTAATTTAATTAGCTAATATAACAAATTACTTATATTAAACCTAAATAATTACCGCTATTAATACTAAATCAGCTAAATACCTGGCTTTATTACTAACTAATAAACTAACTTTACTAGTTACGGGTGTTATGGCAATAGTCCTAGCGTACTTCATTCACTGCTGTAACCTTATAGTTATATATAGATAGCGATTAGATAAGATAAGGAATAGGTGGAGGTTTTACTATATACGTATGGCTATATATACCTAAACCTCCTCCTCCTCTTTATTTTTATTATTTTATTATAATAATAGTAATTATTTAGTTATACCGTTACATTAATAAGTACTATTATATAATAATAAAGATCCCTTATAGCTAATTAGCTAGTTATTTTTAAAATACTATATTTGATTTACGTTAGCTTTATAAAGCAGTAATTATCCATTTTTCCTACCGCGTTAGCTTTTTAAAGCAATAATAATACCCTTATTTTTATCGGATTTATTACCTAAATATATATAATAAGCCCCCGGGCGTACATATAGCTTACCGATAACATCCTTATAAATATTATCCTTTTTTAACTAATATTTAATATACCTATTAATATACGTTCTAATAATTTAGCCTTAAAAGGTACGTAAAACGTTAGATCATTTTATACGCATTAAGTATTTTTCGTTTTATTTACGTTAGCTTTACGAGGTAGCGATTTATTACTTTAAGTAATTTTTTTAGTATACGTTAATCTTTTAAAGTAGCAACTGAAATTTTTTACCTTTTTTATTTACGTTAGCCTTTCGAAGCAATAAATTATTTCTTAATTATTTCACTATAGCCTTTATTATAGCCAATAAGGTTAACGGTACCCTTTAAGCCCTATATATTAAATTAACTGCTAAATTTACCAATTATATTTATTTATTATAAAATAACTATAATGGTTAAATTTAATAATTAACTATTTAGATTTAGTAGCTTTAAGGTAAAAATATAGCTTTATAAGCTAAAATCGATACTATAAATGCTACTTATTACGCGTTATTAGCTAATAAACTATAACCCCGACTTTTATTTTTAGATATTTCTACTTTAGCTAATCTGTTAGATTTTAATATATAAGCTTTATAACTAAAAAATAAAATAAATATTAATAGTAAAGCTATCGGTACGGATTAAGTTAAATTTTATTATATATATGTATATTTAAAGCTTAAAGTATAGCATATCGTTATTTCTATATTACGTATATAACGAAAAGAGAAATTATAAAATTATAAAGCTATTGTAATTATGTTAAATCGACTATATAACGATTTTAATAGGTCCTATTAATTAATTAAGAAATTATGTAATTTCTATTAGGGTAAAAACAACTTTATTTATACGTTTTTAGCTATTTAAAAAAGACTTTTATAGGAGGCCGGCGTAGCGGATCTATTTAATAAAATTAGAATTTAAAATTTACAGTACGCCGTTAATAATACGCTAAAAAAAAAACTTAATAATTATAAATTACTATTAAAGAAATACGACAATTTTATATCCTTATTTTACCGGCTATTAAGGTTTTATTTTAATAAGCCGATAAATTCGAATTCGAACCTAAATCTAAATATAATAAATACGTTAATCGGTACGATCAAACCTATATAGTTTAACGATATATTTGATAACGAGAATTTTAGTAAATATATACCTAAAATTATATTATTTTAAATTTTAAGAGGTTAAAAGGTATTCCCGGTTAACCGAACCGATATTACGAACCGTTAAAAGTAAAACTAATATCTACGTTATAAAAATAAAACCTATAGGGTTATAAAATACCCTTTATTATTACCGAAATCGAACTTTAAGAAGTTCTTTATAAACAATAAAGATATTAATAACGCTAATGCTTAATACCTAATAAATATATACTAAGGAATTAAAAGGGTAATAGTAGTAGTTATATTATTAAATAATAGTTACTATAATTACGTAATGTAGCTAAATAGTCCGAGCTTTTAAAACGTATGCGTTTTATAATAAATGGTTTTTTTAACGGATTTTAACGATTTAAGCAAATCCCTTAATACTATATTAACTATTACTAAATAGATTTAAAGGGGTAGTATTACGGTAGTGGTTTTAGCATACTTTATTTACTATTATAACCCTATAATTACGTATAGATAGCGATTAAATAAAATAAGGAATAGGTAAAGGTTTTACTATATACGTATAGCCATATATACCTAAACCTCCTCCTCCTCCTCATCTTTATTATTTTATTATAATAATAGTAATTACTTAATTACGCCGCCACGTTAATAAGTGCCATTATAACGGGATTAATAAACTGGCTTTATTAACTACGGGATAACTAACCTTATTATATTAAGTAAAAAATAATAAACCTATTTACCTATACCGGTAACGGTTTATTAATAAACTAATAAACGGATTAACTAATTAGCTATATTAGCTAACTAACTAACAGATAACGGGACGACCTTAAAATATACCCGAATAAATAACGGACCGGTACCGATATACTATTAATATTATATAAATAACTAATATTATTAATAATATATTAAGGGTATTACTATATATATAACTAGCTATATTAGCTATTAATAACTAACTACTTAAAGCAATATATATTTACCAGCTATAGGCTGCCTATTAAAAAAACCTTATAGGGATAAAAATTAATAAGATATCCTTTATTCTATATAATAATCCCGGATTAATGCCGGAATAAAAGCGATTTACCCCTAAAATAGGTATAAAATAACCACTATTAATAAAATAAAAAAAAATTACGCTACTAATAAGGCCCCTTATAATTTATTAATTATTTTATAATTATTTCTTTCTTTTAAGGTATTTTAATTTTTAATAGGTTTTATTACTATATATATAATATAATATTATTTTACCCTTTTTATCCCTTTATATACTATTTGCTAACGGGGTTAATAAAATAATATTTCGAATTATTTATAATATATTTAATTTTTTTATTAGCTATAGTAATTTAAATATAAGGGATTAAAGTATATTAATAAAAGAGCTACGAAATAATAACGTATTAGCTTTATTATTAATATAAGGGGTTTTAGCGGCTTTAATATTTTTAGGGGTATTTAGGTCCCCTAAGTTTAATTCCTAATATTTTATAGCTATAGCTATTATACCTTTATAAATATTAGAAAAGATAAATAGCTATAATTTTAATTTATTTCGTAGCGGTTCCGATAGTTTTATAAAATAATAACAAACGCTATACGTTTACGATTTACGCTTATTATTTTAATTTTCTAAAAACTAGAAATAGTTATCGAAATTTTTAGGGTATTAAGTAAAGCGTTAATTAGTTTATTCTAATAGTTTAATAATAGCTATTTTATAATAGCCGGCGTTTTTAATAAATATATTGGTTTATTATAAAAACGCCTCCTAATTGCCTTTAATTCGTATTGTTTCTATAAAGTTTTCGGTACGGAAATATTATATTTTTTTATTTTATAATAGCCGGTATTAGGAATCCATTTTTAATACTATTAAATTAATACGACGGTATAATTTTTAGTATTTTTTTAAGATATTATTAAAAGCCTTACGAAAATCCGCTAATTATTTATCCTTTTACCTATATATAAACTTTAGGGTAAAAATTCCAATAAATTTATTTAAATTAATATCCTAATCCGGCTTTAAGTCGGAGCCGTTTCGGTAATGTTTCCGGGATAAAATAAAAAAAATATCGTCTATTTATAATTATAATTTACGATACCGGCGTTAGAAATTAGCTATTTATTATAACCGTTATACTTATATTTCTATTTATTAAATAGCTTTTATTATAGAGGCTATAGTTACGTAACCCGTAAAGGCTAACGAAACTAACAGATCCTATAACGATTCGGGGGTATTTCGAACTATTTCCGGTAGCGTTTCGCCGATATAGCTAATAGAAAACGTAAACGTAAACATTATAAATAGATAACTATAATATAATAATATAACTACGGGTAACCCGGGGAGAATTATTAAAATTATAACGGTATATATTATAATACATATAGGTAGTTAGGTATAGCTAACGGGGACATATATTTAAGACTAATAATTAAAGAGGAGAGATTCCTTTTTAACGGACTAACTGCTATAAGGGCTTATATAACATAGGTAACTGGCTGGCTAGCTGTATAAGGTAAGGTGGGAGGCCCTATTATCATAATAATATTTATAAAAATATTATCGGTAGGCTATATATATATTTAAAAGCTTATTATATATATTTAAGTAACAAATCCGATAAAAATGAAAGTATTACTACTATTTTATAAGGCTAATGCGGTAAAAAAGATAGATAATTACTGCCTTATAAAGCTAACGTAAATTAAATATAGTGCCTTAAAAATAACTAGCTAATTAGCTATAAAGGATCTTTATTATTATATAATAGTATTTATTAATATAGCGGTATAATTAAATAATTATTATTATTATAATAAAATAATAAAGATAAAAAAAAAAGAGGAGGTTTAAGTATATATGGCTATATATATATAGTAAAACCTCCACTTATTCCTTATTTTATTTAATTGCTATCTATATATAACCGTAGGGTTATAGCAGTAAATAAGGTGCGCTAAAACTATTACCGTAATAATAACGAATATAATATAAATAAAACGGGTATAATAAAAAATAAATCTAGCTATAATACTATTATCGGTATTAATAAAAATGCCTATATATATATTATTAAATCCGAAACTAAATTATAGGTAACGTTTTTTAAATATATTAGCTTTAAAAGTAAAAAAAGTACCCCTATTATTATATATAGCGGCAAACGCTTTTAAATATAATAATAATAATAAAAAATACCTAAATAAAAATACGTAGCTATTTTATAAAAATAAAATAATAAAATAATCGCAAATAAATAACTTAATTAAATCTTTTTAATTAAAATTAAACCGAAATATAATATATAATAATTATTAATAATCGATAGCTATATAATTTATATATATTTTAAATTTATATAAAAAACGTATATTAATAAAATAGCTATTATTTATTTACCGTTATACGTAAATAACGAATTTTAACCTTTTAATATAAGTATTTTTTCGTTATTAAAAACGGTATACCGGTATAAACTCGGCTTATATATTACCTATATTATTATAATACCGATATATAAAAAACGTATATTAAAAGTATATATAAAAGCAGCAAATAAAGCATTTTTAATAAAAAATATTAAATTTAACTAATAAAAGAATAGTTTATAGCTATTTAATTTTAAAATAATAGTTAATAAACCTAATATTATCCCCTTTAAACCTTTTATACTTTATATACCTAATATACCTTTATATAAACCACTATATATAAATATTTATACTTTTAAAAAAGCTAAAAACCTTATAAACTAATTAAAAGTTATTTGACGGCATTATAAACTATTCCTTTTTAAAGCCTGTTAACTATTTAATAAAGCCGATAAAGCCATTATTTATTATATAGATAAAATCGGCTAATTATACATTTATAAAAGTTAATTACGAAAAAAGCTTAAACGGTATAAACTAAACGTACGGCAACCCGTTAAACGGGATTTAAATAAGGTATTTTTAAGCCTACCGGAAATACGTAATGCTTAAAATAAAAAAACGAAAAAATTACCTCTTATATAACCGGATAAGGAATTAAAAAAAGACCCTAATTTATACTTTAAATACTAGCCTAAAAAGAAGAGGCGCCGTATAAAAAAATAATTTTTCTGATTTTTTTTGATTTTTTTACGTATATTTATAGTTAAGGTAGTCAAAAAGTCAACTGTTATAAAAGGGGTGGTATTATAAAAAGGTGGGCACGTGGTTAATTGGTTTGGAACCGGTTCCATGAATATTAACCGTTGGTACTCGTAATAGCAAAAAGGGGGAAAGAAAGGTGGGGGAAAAGGGGGGGGGCGCAGGGATCATACACGGCGAATTATTATCGAAGAACTCGAAGTTAAACATCCCCTTAATGAAGAGGAGTTATAATGATCTATTTGCATATCATGTAAATACATAATATTATTATGATTAATCCTGAGTGGTGTAAACCATTCTCTGTCGTCTAGGTCTACGAGGCCATTTCCCTCACTATTGTTAATACTTCGAGACCAGAATCGTAGTCATCACCAATAGCTTCAATAATGTAACATACTTGCCACGGTCGTTCGTAGCCAAGTTTAATGTCCTGTCAGGTTAGGTTGAACCACTTCAATGACCGCAAGGGCTAGTCATACAACTATCTCCTAGTTAAACAATTATGCGTAGAGTTTTAGATGTCGTTGATCGTGGTAAATTTATCTTTGACGAAAGCGCATAGCCTGGATGCATGGTCGAAGATATACCTATCTAGATAAGTAGGTACCTAGGGTCCGTAGGGATCAAGGTTTGTTTTTACGCATTTTCGTACATTAGGAGTACGCGCCCACAAACTCTAATAATGGAGAGAACTTCCGCGAGAAGGGGCCGGAATAGAATGAATATCCTTAACCGTGCCCTGTAGGGCTGTCTTGATCCCCTATTCATGTTGGCGAACCTAAAAAGAAAATAAGAACGACCTGAAGTTGGCTCTTGGCTCTCCTGTAAGAGCCATGATCCACCTAGAACCGATGGGGTTCGTGTCACAGCCCCGTACATAAGAGCACTGTTTAGATTGTTCATATAGACTGTTGTCAATTTGGTAATGCCAGCTTCAGCTTCAGCTCGACAAATCCACTGCTACATCTGACCAGAGCATTCTTATATATCGATTATCGTCTGCATCAGCCAAGAAGCTCCCGGCGAAGACAGAACACACTGACGGCTTCCGCTTGACATTGACTAGGTATATCCCAGAATAAACTGTCGAAGGTTTCGTATACATATGTAGAATTCCATCCCATATCACGGAACCGAACCTTATATTATTATCCTCCTTGCCCGTGCGGCCATATTGGGATTTGTTTGGCGGCAGAAGCTATCCCACACATTTTATCGCTTATTGTATATTACCCCTGAAATAGTGCCAGCCTGCACTTGGGTACGATTACACTTGCATGTGTTTCTACGAATTGAATTCGAATCTCCCAGCGATGTTATCAGAAAAATTCGTATAACCGACACGAACGATACTACCGTCTTGCTAGGATGTAGCAAGCCATAAGGTTTCGTCCGTTAACCCCCCCCCTCGTCGTCCCGTCATAACGACGCCAGGGCCCACACAGCCGGCGGACACTAACGGAAAGAACTTTGAAGACGAGCCGGTTGATGCCGTGAGTCTAGATGGGTCGGCATTTGATTAGACTAATTAACACAGCATGCCGTTTTACCTCGCAGAGCCTACCCCTCAGTTCTTGAAACCGCATCAAGGCTATTAGCAAGAAGGCATCTATCTCTCAAGATAGAGATAGCAGATACGAGATGCTAGCCACACACAAAGGGTAGAAATCAACCGACGGATGACACAAGAGAAATGCATCTTCTAGACCAGACACAGCTCTCACACTCACATATGACAATATGGCCCGCTGTACGGGGGGACTCACGGGAATACTAGCATCGGCGACCCCTGGGTTTTCCGACACCAATCCGTGATACAAATTGCTCACGAGGCCTTACACGTCCAAGAACAGGTATTCTAGCTTTCGAGACACATATCTAGGCAGTTTCCAGCAAGCTAGAATGCCATTGTATTATCTAGGTCCAGCAACCCGGAACGAGGAGACTTGAAACCGAGCAGCTAGGATGAATAGGCAAGCAGGCATGCGAAATTCAACATATCACACCGACTATCCCGCCCAACCCGAAGATTGCACAAGAAGCAAGGACTCGCTTTTCCCCCATATATGCTGCCTATATGATCCCTAGAGCGTTGGCGCCGTCTGGATACCCGTGTAATCCATCTTCATTCTTCACATGCAGAGTCAAAGTCAGCGTCAGCCAACTACAACGTCCCAAGGCTTATCAGTGTCAAATCTGACTTTTATTTCTTCACGACTACCGCCAGCGCCACCCCCCGCCTTCCAGTTACCTCCCACCAATTTGTCATTGAAGGGATCGAAAAAGAAGTCCTCCCCCCCTAACGCCTGCTCTTTCCTTTGGAAGCTGGTTGTGTTGTACACTTCATTCGATGGTGTCCTTCGTTCTCCCCCTTTCCCCTTCTTAACTTTCGTCACCCATGTCATCTTATACAACCGGCTCTAGACATTGCCCAAGAAGAGCATGTACACACACAACGGCTATCATTAGATTATCAGGATGGCTCTTGAGCCAAACTCCATAGCAATCGTAGGATGCCATGACGCCCACCAGCTGTAGTCATCTAAACATAATGGTATCGAAAGAAATCCATCTAGAATGGTCTGCAGGTATGCAAAAAGGAAGAAGAAAAGGCAATTCGTTGGGTATGTTGACGAAACAAAAAAATAGATTTAACGACAAAGCAACATCTTTGTGGGGGAAAATGCGACAGGCGGTGTATTATGGGTTGTATAGTAGTCAGATCATCCAAGATTGATTACTTAAACGTTGTGAAATGCTGCAAAATGGGATCACATCCTGGTTTCCTCTCTAAGGCGGCTTTTCGAACCTTGTTGATTGAGCATCATGTTTCCCATGAGCATCGAGCTCTCTCTTCTCTTAGACCTATTGTAAGATGGGTCGTATGCAGATAACGAATTGTTGCCAAAACTCTGTTCGTATGAAGGACCGTAATTCGGACGATCGTAGGCGGGCTGATTCGATATTGGCCCTTGCGAAATGTTTGGATCGTAGCCCGGTGGAACAGCAATGCTGGTCTCATAAGCTGAACGGAGGGATGCATGTGATCCATTACCTTGAGACATATACATTGATTCGTATGGTGTTTGGCGAGGTGGGGGTGTCGGCGTTGAGCGCTGCGTCTGTTCCTTGAGCCGTTGTATGTGGGGGGAGTCCATTCCGCTGGCAGCAGACGGTCGACGTGGTGCGCGAGAGTCCGTCTCGGATACCGGAAGAGGAAGCTCGTACTCTTCAGGACTTATACCGAAGACACCTTCATAATTCTGTAGCATGAGGGCGAAAACCGGAGCTGGAATGTTTAACGTGGGTGAGAAGACAATGCCAACATTGCGTATGGTCATCTTGTTCATGTCTGAGTGATTGATAATCTTAATCAAGAAGGCGATAAGATACTTTAGCAATGTCTCATTTGCTAATGGAAGCCGTTCCACAAGCTCCCTGAACGCCATTATCTTTTCCGAGTGGTTCGACATCCCCGTGACCGAAACAAATTGCATATGGAGGTCTGTAGTGAGAATGGTATTAGGAAGCTCACGAAGATAGAGCTTCAGCAAGGAGGCAACGGCATGAATATCGTAGTACGTATCGTCGGTAAGAAGGTTTACGTCTCCCTCGCTATTGAATCGTTCACGTAACTGCTTGATCAGGATATTAGAGCCGCTGAGACGGAATATGCCTTCCTCGCGGACCGCGTTCTTCGCATCCAGATACTGTATACAGCGGTACACCACTGCGGGAAGAGGCACGTTGGCATCAAACGGTCGCCCAAAGCTTACGGCATCGGCCAGCTGTGCGCCGAAGGCCTGTCGAACGGGCCCTCGTTGCTCGCTTTGACCTTGAGAATTACCGCTACCGTTAGAAGTGTAAAGTGGATCTTGTTCATCCGGCGAAGATCGATTCTTGGAACCAAATCCGAAAAAGCTACGCTTTCTCTGTTTCTTTTCGTCCGTGGTAGGGCCAGGTACAGCAAGAGATGTCTTGTTACCCCAGGTTGCCGTGTCTGGTATCAACTGCGGGTCTTTTGGCCCAGAGATGCCGTAAGCAGTACCCTGTGTCCGATCTTGCAGATCTGGGGTGCCAGTTTCTCGTCGTTGCGGCGCGCCATCCGGAACGTCGCCTTGCTTCGCGGAGTTGTAGCTCATCCCAATCAATCCATCTTGGCTGTTTCCAGACGACTTCTGGTGCTTTCCTTGCCCTTGTGTCCTCTTCTTTCCATTGGGACCGTTAGCATTAGCATTACTTCCGTTCGGAAGTCGATCACGGCCGGCCGCTGCACGTGGCTCATCGTCGGCAGGATCGCGGTAATCAATCCAGCGAAGTAAAGCATCAACCCACTGATCACGCTCCTCGTCACTTTCAGCACATAAGACATGCTTCACATGACTGCTGGAATCCTTCTTTTTGGGTTCGAGGACTAGGAATGCGTGACGGTATTGGTGATCCAACTCGTCGCCATTTGGACCTGTTGTAGGAGATCCATCGTTGGTTTGCTGTGACTGCTTCCCAATTTGGGCATTTTGAAGTTTGATTGTCCCCAAATGAGCACCGCCGGGAGTTTCGTAGTATTTCAAGTAAGGCCCATCGAGCACGAAAAATCGAGCCTTCCATCCACCAAAATTCTTCCCCCTCTTTGTTAAGTAACCATTCTTGAATGGCCTGCCTCCGGGGCCCTTCTTCTCCTCGCTACTAGATTCGGTTGTGGAGGAAGCGTCGTCAGTATGAGGCCGGATAGTATTAGTCGATAAGTATTTGCAAAGCTCCAGCGCTGTAGGGGTATCAAGGGAGGAATTGAGAAGTTCTTCGAGATATTGATCCAGAGCAACGCGGCGAGCATCTAGCTTAGCCGGAGCATGACCACTGAACAGGGATCGGTCGGGAGTCCTGGCAGTGAAAGAGGCGCATTGTTTCATCTTTTGGTCGAGTTTGCTGAGAGATGATGTATCTTTCTCAACACGCCACAACTCAACACCTTCGAATCGAGAAAATATTGCCAGGGTAAAAACGGGGTCTTCCTCCAACTGCGTCAGCGACATAAGGCTAGCTCTCGAAGGCTTCATGCGGGACGAAGCCACCTTCACTACAATAGAGGGAAGAGCATTCGGCGGCAACAGTAATTCTGGATACTCTTCGGTGACGAATCCTTTATAGATCTTCATCCGTTCGACGGGACTTTCACGGCTCCCTGATGAACTAGGCTGCGCTTGCTCCTGTACCTGTCTGGCAATGTTGAGCGGTTTTGGGGATGTCAAATGCGGTGGATCAATATGCGGAGGACTAGATAACGGTGAATTGAGTGGAAGCGGGATGGCTTGTCTTGGGGGCCGTGGTAAGAGAGGTGCAGCAGTCATTCCAGTGCCTCGTGGAGATAAGGGTGGCGATTTCAATCCCATCGGTCTAGGACTAGCAGGCAGACCTGGGCTCATTGGTGGTGGAGGAGGGGCAAAGATTTGACGAGGATCGTTACCGCTCAGAACGCCGGCTAAGGATGCTGGCGGAGCCTCAGGCGCCGGTATTGCTTGCGAGCCACCTATCCGAAGGCTTGCTGGGACCTCAAGTTGGTAAGGTTCAGACTCCTTCGGGGTAGGTGTTCCCTTCACACTACCTTTCTTGCTTTTCTTAGACAAGCTTCGAGCCTCAGCCTCTTTCTGCGCGAGGATTTCCCTTTCTCGCTCATCTTCTTCCCTCGTTCGTCTCCGACCTCGTTTCTCAAGGGCGGGCAGTTCGTCTACCTCGAGCAGTGAGTCATAATCCGAGTCCGAATCATTTTCATCCTCCGGCGAACTTGCAGCTGAAACGCCCAGCTCCCTCTTCAGCTGTAGCGGTGCAGGCGGTGGCTTACGCGGCGGTGGCGCGGAAGGAGGTGGAAACTGGGAAATGCCCTGGTCCACCATCGGTGTTGCCTCGACAACGGAGACCGTTGGAGTTTGGGCAATGGGTGGCTTCGGAGGCGGCATTCGCGGGGGTTCACTCGGTAGACTTCGAGACGGTGGTAGCCCGAGATTGAGCGGAAGGTCTCTCGATGTATCAGATGCCTTTTTGGCAGCCTCCGCCGCACGGTCTTCTTCTTCACGATCGAAATTGTCCAAGGCATGTTCTGACGGCTTAGGCATCGCATGGGACGGATCTAACAGTTCGCCGACTGCTGACGGAGGCCCGTTGGACATGGGGTCAGCTGGCGGCGTGATTGGATATGGCGCTAGAGCCACGTCGATAGGGGAATGTTTGACGCTGTCCGAGTCTAAGAGGGACGGCGATGCAGGTGCGTCAAGCTCCTGCTCCTTCGGCCCATTCACGTCAACACGAGGGATGCCTCGCGCGTTTGCTTGAGCAGCGTCAACTGTCAACTTCTCGTCATGCACACCCATCACGTCCTTCAGTTTCTTTCGGTATTTCTCCTTATCCTTAAGTGCCCGCTCGAGATCCTTATTAAGGCCTAAGATCATCGCCCTCTGCTTGTCAACAAGCCTCCACAATTGCGTATTTTGCTGCGATTGTGACTGCTTCTCTTTTAACAGGTAGTGGATGACCGCTTCTGGACTACCCGCCGCCTTCACTAACTTGGCAACATCTGTGCTTCCAGCCTGAGCATCCTGCGAGCTTTGATGGGAATATGTTTTCGAGGACAGCGCCGATATAGCCGAATCTATCGACGAGTTTCGGGGAGCTTCAGCAGAGGCATCGCGCCTAGAGGAAGTTGAACCGCCTGCCATGCTAGACAAAGTCGCGACGGCAGAGCCTACAGGAGGCTTCGTGGTTGTGGCCGAGTGGGACACACTTCTAGTGTCATTCGAAGCAAACGGCGTGGTTTTTGTTCTGAAGGAATAGACAGCTTGGTTAGATTCAAAGTTACATTTCGGTATATCGGAGTACAGGAGATAGCGCCGACGAAAGGAGTCAAGTAAACGGCACGAACCCAGAATTATAGGACACAGGCGTAGCTGGAGGAGAAAGATCGTTCCTCAAATAACCACTCCCAGGAAGACGGGGACTCTTAGCGTTATCCTCCAGGGGAGAAGACAAGTGCAAGAAAGACCCGGGCGAGGAAATTTGTACGACCGAAGCAGCAGAGAGGGACTTGTGAACCGGCACAGGAAATGTCGAACGGCTTGGGCTCGCGCTGGAAGGCGGAGACACAGCTGTACTCGTTTGCAACGGACTGGGAATTGGTTTTCTTTGAGATCTAACAACAGGCGCGGGCTTAGGTCAGCAATGGCGAAGGGATAGGATATGGACAGGGCGTAAGTATTAGAGAGGCTTTGAGAGTTTAAGTTTCACAATTAGGTACAGTACATGGGATACATACATATCCCCAGAGGTAACTGGGATAGTATGTATGTATACTATTATGTACGTGTGTATAGTAGTGTGTACAGTCAGACAGTACAAGTACAATTGGCAGAATCAGCAAAGAGAACTGAGATCTGTTACTCACTTCCAACTTGCGCCGGGGGTTGATATGGATAGCGGCGGTAGACTCGGCTTGCTTTCGGCGGAAACGGAATCGTAATCGACGACGGCTCTGCCTATGGTCGGGCTGTCCCCTTTGTTGGACGTTGGTTGTTGTTGTTGCTGTTGTTTTTGTTGATCCTGTTGTTCTTGTTGTTCTCGTTGTCCCTGTTGTCCCCGTTGTCCCCGTTGTCCCTGCTGCTCTTGTTGTTCCTGTTGAAGCCGAGAGTCTGACGGGCTTTCGCTACGCTGCAGCGTTAGATGCGACATGGTCCACTATGCAGAGAGGGTCAGGCGTGTGGGCGTGGTTCAAGGGGCGGGCGGAAGCCAATTGGCGTTGTGGACGCGCAGAGGTCAGAGCTTTTCACGCAGGGCTCTCAAGGTTTCGAAATGCCTGGATGACCCTGATTGACGTCGCATATACTCGGCAATCGATGGATGTAGTGTATGTACGAGTATCAATCAATGTATGTACTGCTATGTATGCAAATCCGGCTGACCGATGACGCACGGATCAAAAGCAAAAATTCACGAGCTCTAAAATATCAGATAGAAAACTTGTCAGCACGACATGGAAACGACATGGAAATAATTATAAGAGCAAGGGGCGAAAAGAGCAAAAAGAGGAAAAAGAATGGTTGCAACGAAAGGCTGGGAATTCATTATAGGGGAAGGTTGAATTGAACCCCAAGATGTACTTAAGCAGGCTCCAATCGTACATACACGCAGGACAAGATCATTAGGTCCTTCAATGTACTGTCTATGTAAAGTGGAAGGGTGGACAAAAAGATCGGCGCCTTCTCTCAGCACTGTCATTTAAGTACAATTCTTGTGTGGAGTTGCTGTTTAGTTTCATCGGTACACAATGACTAGGCAGAAATTCAGCTTAAAGCGAGGTACTCGTATCTATCTGTAAACCCAAGTATACCCCATTGCATACAGTCTACATACAGTGCGCATGTACGTACATACATATTACTGGAGTACCTGTGTGGTGTGGCAATCACATAGTGAGATTTTTTGAGATAAGACCCCACTGACCGCGCTTCTATTGAAGGGGTACCTAAGCTACTTGACAGCTACATAATTGAATTGACCACGAATCATGCATAGCGTCAGCTCTTAACTCTTATAACATCTTTCCGAATTTTGACAACACGGCAGCAGAAAATGAAGGCGTAGCATACGTCCTTATAACCTCGTTAGACATTGTGCTATGAAGTTACTTTGTATGTACTGCCATTCATTGAACGGTAGATGCTCGATTGGACGAAACTCCCTGACTCCTTTCCAACCCCGGATTTCTGTCTAGGACCTTAATCAAAATCCTAAGCCAGGGTCCATGTAGGAACCCTGTACAGGGTTCCGGGGCATTCCAACGCAAAACTACCGCTTGGTGCAAGTATGTATGTGCATACTGCATATATGTGTTAGGATTCGAAGCTCCCATTGGTATGCCCAATCGGGCAGATGCTTCATCGAAGGATTCCCAAGATAGAACCACTTACAGGAAGAATCAAGACAGCCTGCCGGGTATAAAATGTCGAGAAAATCTTGGATATGATCTGAAACGCTTCTCCAGTATCTCATCAATGACTGGTCTGACTGATAGATGCTCAAATGCCATGGTAGCAATAAGGCCGGCCTGTGGGCGGTCGGCAGTATGTAGTGTAAGTGGGCTCGACCTCAAGTCGTTAATGAGTGGTTCTACAGGCCTGCAAGGGCCCACACCAAACCCTCTTCCGTACACACACAACTTCAGAGGCATTTTCGACCCGACTAAAAGTCGGTTTTTCACCTACCCTCCTCCCTAAATAAGAGACGGAAAAGTAATTTGGTTTTGGAATTTGTTTATTTAGTTTTGTTTTTAGCTATGGGCAGTTTCAGATTACCGGCTAGTCTTCGATATCTATACGGTCGAGCAATAGGCCGTCCACGTATCGGAGACGGCCCTACCTAACGCCGACTAGCCGGATAACCTGACACGGCTCACGCCCCCCCAATACATGCGATAAAACCCACTATAGAAAATGCCCTGAAGTGCACTGTAGATTTACATATGTATCATGCAGGAGGTTCACGACATCTTCTGCAGGAACAGAGTCGCGAGCGGCTCCACCACTACCAAGCAGTTTGGCCTTTTAGGTTTTAGCCTCGGCACCACGTTCTCGAAGAAGTCGACTTAGCCGCCCCTAATGCTACGTACTATACTACATACATTATCAGAACTTCCAGACGGGGATGTCTTGTGATGCCTTGTCGCACATGACAATCTACACACATATTGTAGTGTATGAAGGTAGTAAAAATAGTCCTGAGATCGTCCTAAATTCAACTAGTGTACACACTTATCTGAACCACGAAGTACTCGCACGGGGTTTAAACGCGAAAAATGAACCTAAGTCCCATTTGGCAAGATTTGACCGAGTAGAACAGTTCATCACATGTTATAAAATAAAAATCAAGGCACACGAACAACAATCCTGAATTTTCTCTATTATACCCCCATTCACCATAATTGCCACTATTATAGGTCCTGTATGTATTATTATTTTCCCATTCTCCAACCTGCCTATCTTGGCATTGCTTTAACACCGATGGGCCAATCATTTTGAGACGTCGTCAAAACCCTCATGGAGGCTAGCGTCGTCGATGAGTTGGCGGTGTGACGGGACCAGCAACCAAACAGCGAGCTATTCGATATTATACCTTCTTTCACATCCACGCAGCGCATACATGTTTAGACATACTAATGTGACAACCAAGTCTTCGAACGAGACTATCAACACCAATATTCACACTGTGCATCTACTATAGACTACCGCACACATCTAGTTAGTGCTCCTTGCTTACACACATGTACGTGTAGCATACTAGAGGCGAAGAAATCGAAAATCGGCCAAGGACAGCCACCATTCCTCGCGTTCATGCTGTTTTACATACTAGACCGTTAGTGCCTGCATAGATCCCAGACCCTGCCAGCCTCACGTTGCTACTAATGCAGTATGCATGTATGTATGAACAAGCCCCCAGGGGTCTAGAGCTCTAATTGACATGACAGGCAAACCAGTATCTCTCTCTAACCGCCTGCTAGCAGGCGACGTTACATTGGTCTTGTAAGAAACTTAACCACAACTTTCAAATTTCGATAAATATGGTTGACCCTTCATTCGAACTCGTAACTGAGAGAGATAAGCTTTATCAATCCCCTCAATATCTACTAGGGGCTCCCCCCACAGACAAAGCCGGTCGTGCTCTATTTTTATTCTCCCAGTGTTCTACATATGTGGTATTAATAAGACACATGGTGGTTGGTGCTCCGTCCTTTCCCCCTCGGCTCCCTGGTTGATCAAGACATGTTTCCGCGACGCCCCTTGGCCTGGGTTCGTCTGCAAAGGTAGATCATGTATCTGGATCCTTGTCGCAGCCTCGCGGATAGTAGGTTGTCCTTCGGAAACATCTGCTTCCTTGTCACGAGGGCTCCGCGAAAGGCTGCAGAACCATAAACCACCTACGGAATACCAATACACAATGCAGCCACATATGTCCAGATCCAAGATCTACCTTTGCAGACGAACCCAGGCCAAGGGGCGTCGCGGAAACATGTCTTGATCAACTAGGTGAACCAAGGGGGCATCAATATTAGATACGCTAGTTTAGTCAGCGTAGAAACGAAATCCATGCTCACTATTATAGAATCATTTTCTACTTTCATGACATACGCCTCGTCTTACAATATCAAGACGCGACTTAAAGATGATTCAGCCTTGTCGTGGAAACTGATTTTAGCATTTGTAGAGACGTATCTTGGTCTATCCACAAAGGTCTCGCATATCAAGATGCGGTCAAGGATTTAAACGAGACCCGCAGCTAAATGTATATTTATAATTTCAGACCAGATCTTCAGTTTCTTCGTGAATATACTGCGAATAGACAAGTCCCCTTAACCAAGCTTCCTACCCGTCCTTACCCCAATCGGCGCAGACAGATACCGCGCTGGACGTTGCAACCGTCCGTCCACCCGATGGATGGATGCAATGCGTCCCGTCGAACCACACGACGACGGGCGAGAAGAAGAGGAGGAAACAAAAGCAGGCACCGATGCCAGTATTCTACGGTCCGGAGCAACGCTGCCGTGTAAACAAACCCATGAGAATCGTTCGATTATGACGCCGGACGCTCCACAGATAACAACTTCTCGACGAACGGGAGGGTGGTTCACTCAGCTGGCTGTATGCGAAACAAGCATTTCTCAAATAGTTCATCCAACTGTTTTCGGCAGAATTACCTACCTAACCTACCCAGCTACCGAGGTTTCGCAAGCGTTTCAGCAACAAGAGCTTTAGATACCGGTACGGTGGGCCTGTGCTGCTTACATACAAGGGCCGGGGATGGCTTTGCAGGCGGGGATGGAGGTGATGGACGGATGGATGGGTAATAATGGGTTCTCGGCAGGGCAAGCGGGTGCAACGATAGGGAACCCTGGCAAATCAGGCCGAGAAGCTTGATAATCACACGCGCCGATATGTTTTGTGACACCTATTTGTCATATGCTTTTTAGGAAACAGAACAAGGTCAGGTGAGGTGGGCGATATCTTATTCTCCTTGATTCATATAGTAAATGAGTCACCCTTCTAGAAGTCGAAGTCTCCCGGCACTAGGTGATCCAGGCCGTCTCCCCTGATGATGGCGCACGTGCCGGGCTTGTACGGGACTTTGCACCCAAGCTGGGGGATGCAGAGGGTCCCCCCTATTAAGCACATTAGAAGGCCGCACCGGACCAGGTTAGATGATTATAGGCCCATACCTGTGTAGTTCCCAAGAGATACTAAGCCAGCCAGCCCTGCCGCGATATCGTTTGTGTCTCGATGCCGCTGGGTGTAGCCATTCACACCTAGAGCGAAGAGGCTTATGAAGTCATCCTGGCCAGTCGACACCTTCCGGGTCTGTGGCAGACGGTCGAATATCTCTCGGCATTGCGCGTAGTATGATGGATCAAGCGGTCTCATCAAGAACTCGATCAGCCTCGCGGCCTTGCCGAACGCGGCTTTGTAGAACAAGGGGAAGATCTCCTGGGAGAGGTCGAGGTCCTCAGAGCGGTTAAATTTCGCATCGCGGCTAAGGTAGATGTTGCGACCGTCGCGATCGCCGCATCGCGCCCAGCTGCCGTAGTGAGCCACGCACATCTTGGCGTTGGGAAGATCCTCGACCGTGGCCTTGGCCATGTCGAGTTCCGGGTGGAGTCTTCGAATATGGGAATCGAGAACATGACGTTTCGACTCAGGGGCTGGGAGAGGGGTGAAAAACGACCATAGATCGAGACAGCGGGTCAAGAGGTCCGCGACGTCGTCACCGAATAACAGTTGCGTCAAGTTTTCAATATTGGCGAAAACAACCTGCCGATGAGCGTCGATGACGACGTAGATATCCTCGTCAACGAGCGTCCAGACGTGTTCGGCGCCACCTTGGTCGATGAGATATTGGCGAAAGTAATCAGGGTCGCGGGAGCCATTGTCCCATGACTTTGGCCAAGCGTCTTTAATCGCTTGAAGGTGTTGCGCGATGCTTTCGTCAAGTTACACAGTATGTATGCTTCTGTATTTGTACCGATGTGAATTATGTTTGTTTCACGTCCTGCTTTCCAGCGTTTGTTTACAGTTGTTCGTGTTAACTATTGGTATCCGTGCTTAGATATTGAGGCCTACACGTTATCATCTGTAGCTACTAGAATCAGAGGGAATCAGAGGGAAATATATCTGCATAAGGTACGCAATGAAGCAATTATCAAGCTTTCTTGCTTAATTCAATTACCTACATAGGTAAGTGAAGAATGCCCCCTTTTACTTCCCTCTCGCGTGTAAGTACCGGCATAGTACCTAGTGTAAACATCATAGTACAAACGCAGGCAAATATTCAATAGCCAGATGTCGCCAAAAATCACCGATTCACATGATTTCTACTATTTTCACAGCGTCCCCGAATGCTTTCATCACAACCGCGCCTTTGAAGTTACGAACTGCCCGGCTGATCCCAAAATCTCAGCAGCCTCTGACACGATTTCGTTCACAATCTCCTGAGCAGGCTGGTTCGCCTTGTTGATGAGACCAGCTACCACACCCATTGGCCTATGACAAATTAGCAATGCCGTTACAATTCTCTTCCGGTATGGCGTTCTAGACATACCGCAACGCAGCTTCATCCTCTATCTCCTCGGTCAATTTGCCCTCTGCATGCAACCTTTCTAGTTCATGCTCTATAGGAACAATACCCTTGGAAGTCAACTCCTTAATCTCCGCTTGTCGATTCTGTTCCCAATCGACAACGTACGGAGTCGCAAGGGCCCGGAGTGGCCTGCCACTCCATACGACGGATTTGATGACCGAGTCAAAGCCAGCTTCGACGATAGCCTTTTTGGCAAACTCCGACGCGCCTGACTCCTTGGCAGTGACAAAGCGAGTTCCGATCCATACGGCTTGCGCGCCAAGCATCAAAGCCGCAGCGAGGCTCCTACCGTCGTTGACGCCACCGGCTGCTACTAATGATACAGGTTTGCCAGTCATGGGCGATGTGTACTTTTTGCATATGTCGGCGCAGGCCGGGACAAGGATACCAAACCCAATATCGCCCGTGTGGCCTCCGGCCTCGCCGCCTTGAGCGCAGATTATATCTGCGCTAACGGCACAAGCTTTGTGTACATGCTTCGGATGGCCGACCATATTCATGTACAAGATGCCGGCCGCATGGAGACGATCGACGACCCGCTTCGGTGCCACTCCTATAGCTGACACGAATACTTTGGCGCCGCCTTCAATGATCGTCGTGATAAGCTCATCGAGCGCCCCTTTGGTGTAGTCGACATTAGTCTTCCTGGCCGATCCACCAACCTGTGGCAAGAGCAGATCGACGCCGAAGGGTAAATTTGGGTCCTTCAATGCCGCTTTGAGCTCAGCAATCATATTTTTCAGCTGGTCATTGCTGTAGCCGACACCACCGATGACGCCCAACCCACCCGCGTTCGAGACGGCGGCTGCGAGTGATGCCGTGGATGTCATACCCATGCCGGCAAGGATTACAGGATGCTGGATGCCCAGCCGTTTAGTGAGGGAGGTCGTGATGAGAGACATGGTAGCAACTGATTCGTATGACAATACCGGTCGTCCACGGGAGCTTGATTAATTTCAAGTGGTCGTCAGAATTGACCGAGGATATGACAGACGTAAGCTGCCATTACTAGAAATAAATTAACCCTCCTCGAGCGCTTGATGATTAAGTACCTGGTACCCTTATCCCGATTTGACCTGTCGGTTGGAAAAGTCAACAAGACGGTGATCTTATTGGCTCGGCTCGTGTAAGTACTATTACTTTGGCGGGGTTCAATAATATTAATAACACCAACAGGGTGGTCGGTTGCCAACACGATCAATGTCAGCAACTGATTGCGTGTTATTTGCAGACTAATAGAAATACACGAACATCTCGTTCACCGTCTAAAATTGATGGTAAAATCTCCAGTATTAAATTATGTGCGAGAAAAAAAAAACAGGGGTCGAATTGGCCGTGTATTGACTACCAACAGGATTCAGGCGACTCATGGTGATAATAAGCAAATCACACACGGAAGAACACTCCCTGCAGCACTTCAAGCATGTGGACTTTTCACGTGATCTTTCATGTTGTTGAAATAGATACGCAGGTTATGAGTGTGTACATCAGTTGTATTGATGATAGTTAGAGAGGTAAGATATCACAGGTATCTAAGATGGGGGATAGATATCCCCCTATATAGCCACAGGTGTGGGTTGCTAGCTACCCGTATATTCACATACCAGCCACCAGATATTCCAATACATGTGGCCTGTGGCCTTCAACTGCTCACATTTATGAAGAAAAGAAATGAGATGAAATATGATTGTCTTAAAGCTATAAACGAAATGCCTGACTATATGATGTAGTGTAGCTTCGCTACATGTTTCTATATAGACTTTTTACAATGCCGCCTAATACCATTCCCGCCCGCATGCTAACTCTATTCTATGATAGTGAGTACCTACTTCGTAATATTATCAGTAAAGTTTATACCCCGGTTGGACGGGGCATCCCGCCCGAAGCGTTCGATCCCACCATAGCCGGAGTGGGTTGATCGACGAGGTCTCTCTCGCCCCGGAGAACCGGAGTGGGTTCCGCCGGGACCTCGGGAGGCGTCGTACGACTTTCCACTTCATCTTCGTCGTCCTCGTACATGCGGCGCGTTAGCTCCTCATAATCTTCCAACCATTGTTGCAGCTCTTCGTCATCTAGATGGTCGATATCGTCTTCGTGACCATCCCAGTCCAGATCATCCGCATCCCGGTCCTCAAGGCTTAGGGTGTCGTTTGCGGCGGCGACCTCGACAAAGCTGCGCTTCTTCGGCTTCGGGAACTTAGGAATCGTCGGCAAGACTCCCCAGAGCTCCTCTGGGATCTGGCCATCCCCGGTGCCCACCCACTTCTTCCACATGTTCTTCTCCTTCTCTACCTTGACGCGTTTCATCATCCCCTTGAGGTCAAGGGCATCCATGGTATCAAGCTTCTCCCCCTTCTTCCTAGCCGCCTCGACCTTCGCCTTGGCTGCATCAACCACGGCCTTGCTGGGCGCCTTGCGGTAGTTGCCGACATTCTTCGCACTTGCGGGGTGTTCTTTGTACCATTCGTCGTCTGTCAGAAGTGCCCAGCCGGGGTCGTCGATCAAGTCCTTCGGATAGCACGGGTTTTCCTTCAAGCCATCATCACCGGCCTTAAGGCCCTCAAACTCCGAGATGCTGAAGATGGCTCGCTGTGTGCTGACTTTGACGGTTGAATGTATAGCTGCGCACGCGATGCTGGTGTTAGTGGAACCTGCCGTGCCTGGGGTCTGCCGACAGAAGACGATAAAACTTACTCTTGTCCTTGCCTTTGGGATGCTCTTCCCGGGTCTTGGCCTTGTCTGACTTGAGATGTGCGCTTATCACATAGGTCTCCTCTGGTTTGTTTTTGGGCTTCGTCGTCGACGCGGCGTTGTGGTCGTTGCAAAACCCACCCCACTGTGAGCACCGGGATCAGCACAATGTGCGTCAAAAGTAAATTGTGAAGCTGTGATGTTAGAAATGGTACTTACCAACCCACCGGCACCTCGATTCTCTTCTTCAGGCAGGAATCGTACCCATTGTCTCACTGTGAGTAAAGGGAGTCAGTAATCGAGTTTCATCCAAATAGTGAGTGATATGAGCAGTTGCACTCACTATCCTTGGGCGCCTTGTCGTCACCCGGCCAGAAATACCTGGGCGGGAACTCGTCCCTATCGCATCCTTTGAACATCTCCTTGCCATCCTTGTCCAGCTTGACCTTGCCATTCTCCATAATATTATCCCTGTATACATATCCGTTGGCCCAAGGGAACCAATGTTGCCATGAAACCTTTACCTTCCGACCAGACGTGCCGGGAATCTTGGCCAGCGCCGTCGAACCCCATGACTCGGTAGCCACTCCGTCGTGTCCCCAGCCCTTTGTTCCTTTCGCATTATTAACCCAACTTGTGGCTGTTTGCTGACATGTCCACTCAGTCATGCTACGCGTCTTGGCCCATCTTGACATAACGGAGCTATGAAATGTTTATTAGCAAGGTCCGGTCTCCAATGCTAGCTAGTGGTGCCGGCCGTCACAGCAGGATTGTCATAGCATACCGGTAGTGGTAGCACGCTTGGGTGTGCTCCTTTTTGCAGACAACCTTGGGCATATCTTTCCTGTCTTGGACGTAGTGACCAATGGCTGGCTCGGTAGTGGTTCGGTGCACAGTGGTTGTTGTCTTGCCATTGTTGCACTCTTCCTCTTTCCTCTCCTCGATGTCACCAAACTTCTTCACCAATCTCGTCGGCTCTGGCCGGTAAGGAGCGCGCTTTCCCTTGCAGGCTTTGGCGTCCTCTGACGTCTTGGGCTTGTTGTCCTCTGACGTCTTGGGCTTGTCGTCATTCTTGGTGCTGGTTCCCTGGTGTACCTTGCTGGAGGTCTTGGGGTCAGGCTTTGGGTCGCGTTTTCTGCACTTGCTCTTGTCCTTCTTGCGCAAACAGCCGGTAGAAGCAACACCGGCGCCCATCATGGAGTCTGGTGCGTTCACCATATCCACTTATTAGAAGCATCAGCCAGATATCCAAAAACTCTCCACCCAGCTGTTGAACTTACTGAACGTGTCTTCAAGACTGAAGTGCCAGCCCGGAACACCACATGCCTGGCCGACCCAATCGGTGTAGAACTCGGCGGCATTCACTGAGTAACATGTAATCAGTACCAGTATCGAGTGCCTTACTTTCAAGGGGCAAGTTGAACTTACTTCCATTTTCGTAAGCCGACTTCGCGTACTGGATGACCTTGCCGGCACCCTTGACAGCTGCACCGCCGGGCACGAACGAGAGACCGATGTCGGCAATCTCCTTGATGGCAGAGGTGAAGACAGCACAGAGGACATTGTCCAGCTTAGCCAATGCCTCGGCGACTATATCGATGATCTCCTTGGTGATGGCCTCCACCGCCTTGTTCTCGCATTTGCAGGGGGCCGGCACCCACGGGAACCCGTCATCGTCAACATACTTTGGAAGCCCCCTGTTGTTCTCAATGTCGATGTCCTTGTACGAACTCACGTCACACTATTTAAGAAGGAGTTGACTCTAGGTAAGTAGAGGTCAAGCAGTAGTCGACGGCTTTAGTACATACTTCAGAGTACCCGTGTCCTCCATTGTTGTCACAGTATTTGATACAAGGTTGTAGCCCCTTACTCCAATTCGGCTGCCGGTTGGTATAGTAGTAAAGGCACTGGCCCGTCTTCTCGTAGGCGGCAATGGTCTGAGAATCTGGTTGGTGGTCACGGGCTACAAGACTGGAATCAGCAGTGGCCCCATGAAGTGTGCTGAGGAATAGCACTAGGGACGAGCGAGGTTTCATGATAAAGAGACTGAATCAGGTTGGAATACTCGAAGTGTGTCAAAACTTAATAGCTTGCTGATGAGTGCCATACTCGAAAACTGATGGCCGGAAAGGCGGACTCTTTATACTCATCATCTCCAGACTCTGACATTCAGATATTCTCTATAACTTGCTTTCAAGAACTGTCACCAATTCATGGCCCTACACTGATGTGATTACGGCACGCTTACAGGCCCCTCACCCCCTTTCCCTCTTCCTCCTTTTTTTATCTCAGTATTAACAGATTTTGGACTGTAGTGTTGGTAAAGGGCTGTACAGATAGGGCGCAGTGAATCCTGTTTGCTGACAATATAGGAGAATAAAAAGTGATCTGAGAAGACTGTAGGCAAACTCTTGCCTCGAAGAATCTCTTCTACGAGTAATATGACAAATGGGACAGGGCTGAAAGTCACAATAGTATATTCATCCGATCGCCATCGATGGCATTCTCCCTATTTATAGCACGCCAAGGTATTACCTACAGAGAGATGCAACCACATGCACTCATATATACCTACGAATAAGTGCTAGATATAATATTGTTTATAATAGATATTGGTAGATAAGCTGCCATGCTTATTATCTTCGCCATTAGGTATCTTGACTTGACCAGTCCAATCATTAGTTGCGAACCCCTAAAACGCCTTACCTACGGCTAATGAATATTCTTGCATAACAGGATCCGGACACATCCATTACCACCAATAGAAATAAGCATCACCTGCAACGGAGGTTCAGCTATAAGATGATTCATACAAAGCCTCATTTACCTTGGACTAACAGTGTTGGGCCCCCAATCAGGCCACCGGCCGAAATAACAAGAAGAGGTAATTTTTCCTAAGAAGTTATGATCATCCAACTTCAACGATGTCATCAAGTATGTAAGCACTATTATCATGCAATAGAAAAAAATATTTTGCTGCCCGAGACTGTGCTTGCGAAGGCAGTTTGGCCGGGATTGAGGTCAACGCGTCCACATACAAGAAGGAGTTTGCGATCAGCTATTAGCTACTTTCAATTCTCCATCATCAACACATTCTCTACAACTTTTCCCCCGCCAATCTTTCCTATAATCATCATGGCGACAGAACAACCCTCCAACCCAGCCGCGGGCTTGTATTCTCACGACGAGACGGTCGCAGCAATTACTTCCTACTACAAGCTCGTCTCACGTGCGCACGCCGTTAGCACAGGCTCCACGCTGCTGCATCCACCGCCAGAAGGCTGGCCGCAATTGACCACCAACCCTGACGTGGTCGCTAGCCTAGGTCTTAGCGACGAGGCCGCCAATCTCATTCGTCACATCCCGTATTTCGAGAATTCAGACACACTTCAGATCCTACCAGATGTGCAGCCTAAAAGCTATATCGACCGTCAGCGCCTTCTGGCAGCCTCAAGCCAGCGCGAATCTGAACCAAAAAGCAGTACTGGAGAGAACAGCTCGCCGCCGCATCTTGTGCTGCTAGGGTATATTCCGCAACAGCGAGAATATGGACACGATGTCTGGCTGGATACAAAGTTAGGCAATGTGATTATGGGCAACTACCACGCCCAGGTTCGGCCCGATATTGGCGGTATTCCTGAGGACGGCATTGACCCTGATATTGATGATCGTTCGTACGACAATCTGTTCTGTGCATACGGACAAGAAGGCGAAGGTTGCGTTTGGCGTGTTGCCACCTTTTTCGCCGCTTGTGAGCGTAATCTAAGGGAGCTGGTGTGGATCCCCGGTATGGATGAAGGCGACAGTGGCTGGCTTCTCCCAGATGAAGGGGGGTCGCCCTATGCTATGTTAGATTATGAACACCGGAAGCAGATCATGCGCGATAATGGCTGGCCCGGCGATGGCTGGAATCCGGATGGGGTAGTGGAAACGCTAGATCGACTGCTTGGTGCCGATAGTGATGCAGAGGACGATTCAGAAGATGAGCAATGAACGCAGCCAGAGAATTAACAATACTAACATTATCACTTTAGGTCCTTTAGCATACATGGCGGAGAGGTTACTTGTATTATTTCTATACCTGTGTTCGTCTAATTGTTGGTTAATGTAAGGCGTGCTGTTGTCTATTGTTGAAATACAGGATTAATAAGACTTGATTGACTTAAGGTTCAGCTATCTATATATGGAGGGAAACCTGTCATTATATACACAATACCATAAGAGTTCCTATACTATACTTAGTCCTTAATACTTAAATTAATACTCCCGCTTAAGGGCTAAATATAGACGCGATAAGTCCTATATATAGGTTTCGCTACTAAATACAGCTTTCGCGGAATTTTAATTCCCGTATATAATAGTAATTTTAATCGATAATAATATAGTAGTTCCCGCAGTTTTAATATACTTAACAGGTTTTCAATTATACCGGGCCGGGTACTATATTCCTTACTATTAAACTCGGTTATTAAGTATAGGTCGGAAGCTAAAAGTATTTTTAAACCTTAAAAACGGATCTCGCGTAAATAGTTTAATTAGGCTATCGGTAACTATATTTTTAATATATATATATTTTAGTTAAATTATTTCCGTAGCTATTTATTTAATAATAAAGGCTTTTTAAATATTAATATATCGGTTTTTTATATAATCTACCGGGTTTTTTACTAATATAATAATACCTTAATTATTATAATAAATTATTATAGCTATAGGTTCGGATTTAACTATAATATTTTTACCTTTCCTTTTAAAATCCGTACTAAATTTATTAAATAAACGTTAAAATTAAATCGCCTTTTTAGTAGCTTATATTTACTTTTTAAACTTTATTTTATATAAAAATAATAATATAATCGGCTATTATTTAAATAATTAATTAATTATATTATTATTTATATCGAAAATATAATTAAAAGTTAATTTTCGGATATTAAAATATCCCTTTTAATTTATATCTATATAGCTAAATAATAGTATAAATTTCCCGTTATATATTAAATAATAGTTTTTAATACCTTATAGATATTAGAAAATTTATTTTATTGCGGCTTTATATATAGGGGTAGAATTTATAAAATATCGGCTTATATAAAAAACGCTATAAGCGATATTTGGTTTTATATTTATTATTAAATATATAAATAACCCGATAATAAATTAATAATTATATTTATTACCTATTAAATATATTTAATTATTTTCGGCTTTTTTAAATCGTTTTATTATTATAAAAATATCGGCTACTTTATAGTTTTTTATTTTATATTGTTTTAAAATTTTATTAATATACTTTTATTAGTTTAGATAAATTATTTTTTCCGGCCGGTTTTATTTAATATATATACCTAAATAATATTAATAAACCTTAAAGTTAATTATTTAAAAGCGTTTATTTAATACCGTTTTAAATTAAATAATAGCTATTATATTTTTATTAATTATTAATAAATTATTTATATATATTATAATATAGATTTTTATATTAGAATTAACGAAAACCTTATAGTTAATATTAATTAATCGGAAGTTTAATATATTTAAATAATTATTTAACGTTTTAAATTAAATTTTAAAAACCTATTTAAATCCGTATAATACCTTTTTTAATTTATAAATTTTACCTATACTATTATCGAACTTATTAAGTTATTAAATGTATATTTTCTTTTTTATAGCGTTATATAAAAACGCTATTTTTATATTTATCTATTTTATTTTTAAATTAAATATAGCGGCTATAGTAAATAGTATTTTATAGCTTATTAATTTAATTATTAATATAAAAGTTTTAAAATAATCTATATTTTTAATTTGTTTAAATTTTTTTATTATATATTTAACTTTATAGTATATAACCTTATTATTAAGCCCTTTTTTAAATTTATAAATTTATTTATTCCGTAATATATTTATTTTAAAAATAAGGTTTATTAAATCTTAAATATTATTTTATATTAATAAATTAAATTTTTTTACTATTATATTTTTCTATTTAAGTTAAAAATAGTTTTTTTAAGCCTTTTTAATCCTTTATAATTTAATATTATTAGTTTTAGTTTTTATATTATTAATAAGTATTAGTAATAAATATAATATAAATATTTAATTAGCTAGTAATAGCTTTTTATTTTTTAAAAAATATCTAAATTTAAAGTAATTAGAAATTATAGGCTTAATATTTAAGTCCGGGTAATATTTTAAACCGTTATTTATATATATAGATTTTATAAAAAAATAAATAAGTTAATAGGTTATAATATTATATTAATTTCCGATAATATTTTAGCGGCGTTTTTTAACTAAAAGAATAATTAGTAGTTAAATTTCGATAATATTTAAGTCCGGTTTATTTATTTAAATATCGGTAAATATTAATTTTAATTATACCTTTTTTTCTATATTAAAATAAATATTTTAAAAGGCTATTTCGATAATTTTACCTTATAGGGTTAATATATAATATATAAAATTATTATTATAATTAATAAAGATTTTTTTATTTAATTTAGTATCTATTTTTTTCCGTTTAATTAATAAAAAAAAATACTATATTTTTATATTTAATATTTTAATATAAAAAATATTCGATTTTTAACTATAAATTATTTAATAGGGAATTATATTTAATATATTATATAGGTTTTTATTTTATAAATAGTTAATTATTTATAGGATTTCGGGCTAATATTAATAGGGTATAATTTTTTTTATTATAATAAGTAATAGTTTATTATAGATAACGATATTAAAACTTTTAGTAATACCGTTATTTTAATATTATTTAATCGGGATTTTTTATAGGGTAATACCTTTATTTATAGTTTAATTTTTAGTTTTATTTAAAATAAATTTTCCGCTTTTATCGATATAAATAATCCGGCATTTATATTTTTATAGTTTTCTTTTTTTTAAATAGTAAATAAATTATTTAATAAATTACTAAATTAATTTCCGGTTTTTTATTAGGTATATTAAATTAAACCGGCTTTTTTTATTAATTAAAATAAGCTAATAGCGTTTCCCTTTATTATTAATAATATAAAATGGTTTATATATATTTATATAAATAACGTTATTTATATATTTTTTTTTAAGTAAAAAGTTTTTATAAAGACCTTTTTATATATATTTAAATATATAAGCTTTATAGGTATAGTAGTTTTAAGCTTTAATTATATTTTATATAATATATTTAAGCTTTAGGAATGCCGTTTTATTAAAATGACCTATTTATTTATATTAGAGCTTTATTTTAGGATTAATTATATATATTAAAAAAACCAGAATAGCTATTTTATTAATTTTAAAGGTAAAAAAGTTATTATATTATAGTATATAAATAATAGTGGAGGTTTTAAGTAAGGTAATTTTATATAAGTCCCGTTATATAGTTAATTTAACCTTATAATTTAAAAGTTAAATAATTAAAATAAAATTAATATTTAATTTAGGTATATATAGTATATTAATAAATTTTATTTAACGTAATTTAATATATATATTATATTTTTTACGAATAGTTTTAATTTTTAATATTGGTATTTATATATTATTAATACCGTTAATAGTTAGTTTATAAAAGGAAAGGAAAGGTTTAAAATTAGTAAATTTATTTCGATTAAAGGAAGTATATTAGGCATAACTTAAATTAAAAATTTAAACCTTTTATAGAATATAGCCCGTAAAGGTATTTACTTTAAAATATATAGGGGCTATATTAGATTTTATTTTTAAATTTACTATTGCTATTATTTTATTTTTTTAGTTTATAGATTAATAAAATTATAGTTTTTTTTTTTACTTTTAGCTTTTTATTTTTACCCTTTTTTTTATTATTTTTAAGTTCCGGATATAACTTTTAATACCGGTTTTTAATATATTTAAATTTTTTATAATAGCTATATTTCGATATTTTTAATAAAACTATATCCTTATTTTAAATTAGTATTTCGGTAGTAGCCTATTTTTAATTTTAGTAATTAGCGCTATATATTATTATAGCCGGTATATTAATATTTTTTAATTGGTTATTTTTACGTTTATATTTTTTAGCTTTTATTAAGCGAATAACGTTAAATAGATCGGGTAATTTAGCGGTATAAAATATTTAAAATATTTAGTTTTAGGTTTTATATTTTTTCCTAAATTTTTTAATAAAATAAACTATAAGGTAATTTAAGAATAATATATATTTTTTTCCGATTTATATATACCTTTTTTAAATATTTAGGATTTTTTTATTAAATTTACGGATATTATTAAAATAGTTTAGGTTAACGGTATTTTAACGGTTAATAAAATAAAGTAATAAGGAAATTCCATTTTTATTAAATTCCTTTTTTATTTAAAAAAATATTTTAGCAATTATATTTTTATTAGTTATTTTTTATATAACGGTACGGTTTAGGCTATTTTTAAATAGTATAAACTTTTTATATTAAGCTACTTTTTATTATAGAAATAAGTATTTTGGGATTTTTTTAATAGTATTTAATAATTAATTCGGTATAAGTTTAAAGGTGTTATACAATTTTATAGCTATTTTTATATATATTTATTATTTATAATAGTTATTCCGCTTTTCGAAATTTAATAATAATTCGATTTTAATATTATTAAATATAATTTCGGGTATAAACAGTTTTCCGCCTATATTAATAATAGCGGTAATATATCGGTTCGCTATATTTATAATAATAAATTAATATAAGCGAAATTATTATAGAATATTTTTAAATTATTATAGAAGTATACGAAATTATAAAAAAGCGGTAGTTAAAATTAGTAAATTATTTAATATAGGAATTTTTAATATAAATCTGGTAGATTTTTTTAGTATAATTATTTTAATACCGAATAAATTTTAATTATTAGTTAAGGTAGGGATTATTAAATTATCGAATTCCAATTATTATTTTTTTTTAATTACCGGTTATAGGATAAAAAAATTACCGTTTTTAGTACTGTTTTTTTATAGGTTATTTAATTTATTTTAGAAGTTTTATATAGTTTATATTATATATAGGTAATATTAAATTTTAAAAGCTCGAGTTTCGGAGATTGGTTGAATATATCGTTTAGAGTTAGATATTTTAAAGTGGTTATTATAATTTTTTATAGTTTTTTAATATTAGTAATATATTAATAATAGGGTTTAATAAAATATATAGCGGTTATTAGCGATAATTTCAGTAAGAATTTTTAAAGTAAAATAATTAAAAAGTATCTTTTTAAAATATCAATTTCGCTTAAAATTGATCTTAAATAGTAATATTTCGGATATTAATTTTATCCGAAAATATAGTTATATTAGATTAGCTTATTTCCCTATAGGATATATAGTATTTAGTTAATTTATATTTATTGCGGAATTCCGGGCTTATAACCTATTAAAATATAGGGTTAATAAGACTTGATTGACTTAAGGTTCAGCTATCTATATATAAAGGGAGACCTATCATTATATATACAATACTATAAGAGTCCCTATACTGTACCTAGTCCTTAACACTCAAATCAACAGTCTATGTCAAAGATCAGGATGAATACCCATTAGATTGTGTATAAAATGTAGTTTGCGGGTATAATACTGAAAGCGCGTGAGAGCAAAACCAGTACAGATAGTATAATGCTGATACTGCAGCATTTGCTTGTAAATACGCAGGGTCGAGCCACTTATAGTCATGGTTTAAGGTCCTCAGTGTAATAGCCCAAGGATCATGTACCTCAATTTTATAAAGGGGGAGGAAAAAGCGAAAACAAGAAAAGACAAGATACCTAAAAGTAACACGACAATATATCTAACAAAATCTTTAAGAGACTTGAACTAGTTTAAAAAGAAAAGAAAAGAAAAGAAAAGAAAAGAAAAGAACCTAGAAGTATTCTAAAGCATTCTCACATAATTACCAATAATTTAATTTATAGCACTGGACTTTAATAAACATAAGTTTAAGTCTGGTCAATGTCTAATAATGATAACCATAGCCAGTATTACAGTTATCACAAAACATGATAATAAGATGTATATATTAGGTACTTTAGGTCATTACGCTCAAGTTAACAAAGGCATGGGTGTGGTTAGTCGATGTCTACGCCAAGGTATTCATGAACAGGAAAACCGAGTGCCAAGTTTGCCAGATCGATGAATTAGTCTATATGGGAAAAGGCTGGATTTCTTGAAGACACATGATGCATCGCAGACAACCAGACCTCTAATAGGAAAAGCCCGGTAGATCCGGCAATCTATGAGCAGTGGCATATAAATAGATCATGCCTAATAACCGCCAGGTCATCCAGTTCCACCTCGGTGAGATGAATGATACTAAGGAAATCGTCTGTAACTACATCTCAATTTCTGAGAAGCTCTGGCAAGTTGCATGCAGCCTTTAAGGAGATCTTGCCAGCGCTGGTGGATCCTCGGATGATGACCTCAACCATGGACACAGCGCTGATTGGACATTGTTTCGGCATTTTGATTAATCTTTAGGCCGATATAATTACTTTACTGGGGAGGTCTACTTGATGTATAAAGTAATCTGATCGATGCTTTAAGGTGTGCATAAGTTGGACTACCTGTGATACTCATAAGTTGACCTGAGGGTTTTATTTCATAATAGCTTCCGAGGGCCGCTATCTTAAGATTAAATTACATTGTTCAGGCAAAACAGAGAAACATTAGAGATCGTGTGTAAGGATGAATGCTAAATGCATGATATGATTAGTACCAAGCTAAAGGTCGAATATAGATACCACCTATTTACATGGTTGAAGGTAAAAGTACCATGGATACTCATGACATTTGTAGTTAAACTAACGCTAGATATATATCATCTCTTGTAGGTATGATGTTGAAATAGATACGCAGGTTATGAGTGTGTACATCAGTTATATTGATGGTGGTAGTAGTAAAAGAGGTATCACAGGTAGGAGGGCATATCCTCCATATATAGCCACAGGTGTGGGTCGCCAGCCACCTGTATATTCGCATACCAGCCACCAGATATTCCAATATATGAATTAATAGTTCAAGTACGTATATATTGGTCTCACAATGAGCTGTATATGTTACATGTATTAATGTGAGATGGGCGAAGTAACTTCAGTTTCCAACTTGACTTACAGCGAGGCATGAGAAGATCAGTTCATCGCTACTAGTCCCTTGGGCCAACATATAATTTTATTATTTACAGCAACTAAATGTATAGTAACGTGCGGTTCTGGCGGTTAATATTATTAGCACGTTAGCACGCCTTAAACCGTAGTATTATTAATAATGAACAGCCAGCAAGAGCTGTTAACCACTTAGTATATATGAAATACTATCAATGAGAATCAATATAATTATAATCCTTTAATTCGTTATAACTCATTCATATTGTGAGTTTTGTCTAGTGAAAACCGCGATTATAATTCGCCCAATGTGGCGATGTCGCTACAGCCCCAGAATATGAGATACAAAGAACAATATGCAAAGCGGAATGTTCATCAATATCAATATGCCGTTGTACCTTTTGCTTATTTATCCAATAAAGAAGACAAGTCGAATGTCATGCCTGGTTATCTCCAAGGTTTCCAACAGACTCAAGTTGAGACTAAGGGCTCAATGGGCCTGATGATATGCTACTTTACGAGATTCTAGTAATTATGTCTGAGAAAGTCTCCATCTTCTCCATGACCCCCCTTCAAAATTCAGCAGCATGTGTTATATTCTTACTTATTCTTCTCTGATTACCATATATTGTACATCGAAATAAACATTTCTAGTCTAGTCACTATATATTGTACCACGATCCTACGCTAGCTAGAGTATTCCATCGACTCTACCAATTTTACTTGTCACAAACCCAAAAACACATTACTTTAGCTCTAGGGCAGCTGGTTAAATCACATTGCCTACAGGCCCATCGGGTAGCCATTACAACGCTCCTAACTATGCTGTCACCACCAACCAGAACAGTAAGGTAGACACCAGTAGGTATTAGGCTTTTGATCACAAGACATCTTCAAACCCCACATGTAATGAAGTTAAAACCTAACTCCAATGATGATTGGGTACATTGATGAACGGCATTTGGTATTCCTATCCTTCGTCAAGACCTAGGCTCCTTTCTAGATTTCAAGGCACCGAGAGAATTGAGAACAACGATAATGTGAGTCTCAACCCGAAACCAATCACTGTCCTACGTAATCTAATACCAATGATCTCCTACCTAGCTACTCAGTCTTCAAGTTGAGGCGTGCTCGAAGCGTGCCTATATCAAGGCCTTCTACTTTTGGCAACCTAGATGCTATGTATGCCGGCTACAAATCGAATGTTCCCTTTCCCCGAATTTTGGCCCCTTATCTGTCATACCAATATCCCGTCACACCCGCTCCCGCTCCCCTTTATCTACGTAATATAGCTTAACTAATCGTTTATCCATATTGCTTACATTCACCCCACAGAACCGTTTAGAAGGTCGAGTTGTCTTGCTTTGCTTAATACTTGTGCCAAGCCCGGACTCACAGGCAACCACTGGGACATTCTCGCAAATCGTCCTGAACAATATGGCCGCCGGCACTTCGATGAGACCGGCAAACTGAGTCATACGCACAATGGCGACAAGTGGGAGTCCCAGAACACACACTCCACGCCATTTGTACATGCTGTCTGCCTCACGCTGACGTATGGCTTGCATGCCCAGCTGTAGAGCGAACTATGCAAGTGTCGAGAGTTCGTCGTTCCCAAGTCAGCACAGTAAGCAGGGTCCAATATCAGTGGTTTGTACTGCGCAAGGACGGCAGACGCTTCTGCGCGTGATTGGTATTCCGAATCTCTGATATAACTACGAGTGTGGATAAAAATGCTGGCTACGTACGTCACACCCCGGGTTTCTCATGCGGACTATCTATCTTGTCTTACGTTGTCTGGCCTCTTCCTTTCCATCTGAAGACTAAAGACGAATCAGATACTGGGCAAAGCGTCGGAGACCGGTCGTTCTGGACATGGGGGGTCGCGAATCGCGGGACAGCAAGACGTAGGATTGGTGTAGTGGAGAATATCTACCTATCTGACCATTGCTAGGTAGTCACTGGAGGGGGTCGAATAGGAGACGAGAAGTTCCGTGGAGAAAATCAAGATTTTGCGAAAGTACCTACCGACTGTCACGAATGAAGTTGATCACAACTTGATCGAGATGCCACGCACTTGAAGCATGGCCGGCTTTGATCAATCGCGTGCGAGCGAGCTGAGATAGCCGGCATGACCTGTAACATAGATGCGTCGCGATGATAGTTAAGCGTTGGCGCCTAGAGGTGTACGTCATGCCACAAGATAGAGAACGGCGTATACAGATGAATGACATTCTTCGATTCCAACTAGTAGCCGCCCTTTCCTTCAATGTCTACGCGCAGTATGGATTAGCCAAACGTAGAGCTCGAAGAGATATCGTCCATTGAACAACACCATCTTGTTTACAAATGGTCGGTATAATTGGGCGCCTTCATGCGTATGTCATCGAAGATCTATGTGGTGGACCGTTACACGGTTCAAGATTTACTATAGAGTATTAACTAACTCTCAGCTAAGGCGGCGTAAGTTTACAAGAACGCATCCGACGCCAGGATAATATTTTCATAGTAAAGACGGTCGACTCTTTATTGAAGAAGTTTTTTTTTTACATCATTGCACATGAGAATACGAAGATTCATCACGAACTGCAGCAGGACACGATTATGGCTTGTGCCAACCATTCACCTAATTAATGCGAGTACTCTGGAGGATAACATTTCATTCGAATTAAATCATTGAATCAATCTTGTATTAGGTAAAAAGTATAGGAATACATGCTAACCTCCTATCAGAGGTCAATTATGAACTCGTATTGAGGCGACGATGATATAGAGAATTATTTCGTAAGCCTTGGAGGCCGTAGGTATCATGCTATTCGTGTCGTAATATCCCGTGATAAGTAGAGGGTCGTGAAGGATGACTGATATGTCCCAAGCGATGTGCGCACAGGACGATAAGCCAGACTCCCGGACTCCAGTCCCTCCTAACCTTAACCCAAACTCCAAGCACGAGAGAGCCTCCCACCCTGTTCGTATTCTAAGACATTATAGGTAAAATCTCAATGAAGTACAGCTTAAATCAAGCATATCCCAGTGGAACAAGCCACATTCCAGCCGGGCATTACATAAAGAATACAATAAATGTACGTATAATATATGAAGTCTTCAGCCGTCACGGATGTACTTCCGGTGCCGATGATCTTCAATGATGATCTCGTGGTCCGGGCTACGTCGCCGGTGTGGTTCAAACCGCCTCGGTGCTTCAATATACCGGAAGGTGTCTTGCTGAGGCTCAACGTGCACGGTATAGGGCACGGGCACGCGGACCGGGACAAGCCTCTCCCGCTCGATATAGACCTCGCGATCCCGGCTGTGGTTGTGGCTTCTGCGCGACGACCTAGAACTCCGCGAGCTCTTGGAAGAGTGGCTAGATGTTTCGGACGGCTCGACATCCACAGCGATGACATCGATCTCCGTCGGCTCGGGCTCGGGCTCGGGCTCAGGCAAGGCCGGAGGAGGCGGCGGAGGCTCGTAGATGATGGGCGGTGGCTCCGGCATGGGTTCGGGTTCGGGCAAGTATGGAACAGGAGGCGGTGGCGGAGGAGTAGGAGCAGGGACAATGGTAGTGACTCGGGTGCGAGTAGTCTTGCTACCGTTGAAGGGTGGCTCGACGTAGAGAACTTTCTTGTACTTGTGATAGCGTTTCTCACGCGGCGCTGAATAGGTAGACATGTTGTTAGAGTTGGTTGTCGTTGAAGCAAGAAGATGGTATGACAAGAAGTCCTTCCCAAGCTAACGGGAATATGTACGGATTATAATTGGAGAGGAATCTAACCTGTTGAAGTGTAGAGCCACATAGCGAGGGATAAGCGGTCTTGATATACGAAATAGCTTGATCTAGGGCGTTCTCAAACGCACGATCGTGATGTCACAGCGAATTCCCGGCCGTCTGAACCGGATTTTCGATCGTCTGTGGCTGTGCTAGCAGGGTCCTCGGGGGCTAGACTGGGCTGGCGCTTGTTGAAGCCAGCAAATTTCCGGATTGTTCGCGATGCTGTGTGACCTCGAGATCTTGTTTCTCGGGTGTGTGGCACTGCTGCTGCGGGCTTCTCCTTGGTCAGAAAATTAAGGTATGTAATACGAATAAATCCGAAATGTCCAGAAAAACTTCCATAGACTCGTTTTCTCATTCTCTGACCAAGAGGCTGCGGAAACGATAGAATATATATCAACACTTGGTGAGTCCTGGACCGGTGATCGTCTCCACGAGCCCAATGTTCACCTGCAACAACATCGTGACCATTTGGGCTGCAAAGTTTGCCACTCTTTGGGATTTCCAAGACAATGTTGTGCGACTAAGGCCGAGAAACAAGTCAAGGGTGCGTGATGATGGCGAAGCTATCACGGGATCCGTTACCCATCCAGCCATCCAACACCCCTGCTCGCCTTGGCCTACATAGAAGTGGTGGGTAACGCATGTATGTATGTACAATCCCAGCTAAAACTTTCCTTTATGCAGCTCGCTGCTAACGATCGAGATATTGCAAAAGAAAAAGCCCCATAGGTCCCCAGCTTCACAACAACCCTGCCAGCCTGCAGCAATGTGTACACTAAGGGTCAGACCCTCAATGCTACATACGTCAATCGCAACCTTTTCCGTAGCTGCAGCCACCCCTAACTTCTGAGCCATGTGTTCCTGTATCTTGGAAATCCGTGGACGAGAATTCCACAACGAATTCCACAACGACCGGCCACGGCAGTTGAGGCTGAAGAAGGAAAGACCCCTAAATGGCGCCGCCTTTATCGTCGGATGGGTGGATGAGTTGGCAATAGACAAGATGCCAGCCCATGCATACATACGTACATATATACACACATACAAACACACATACGTACATACATACTGTATGCAGCTGTTGTCATCGTGATAACATGGAGCTGAAGGCTCTGAATCTCACCGACAGAGCTCAGGTGGTCCACCATCCAACCATTGTTCGTCCGTTGATGGGACAACAGCCGGCAGCCTTGCCTGAAGACAGCAAATCAGTGCCACGATACACGTACGAGGTATATAGATAGGTACGAGACACTCGGTTGACTAACAGACGGCCTCAGCACCACGGAAACCGGACGCGACAAGGTCAGGATGAGGTACTCGGCCCATCATATCAGCCCAAGTGGCCAACTCGGCGGCCTGAAGCTGCGACTCTCCCTGCATATTTACGCATAAATACTAGGGAGCCTTATCCGCAGATGTCGCACAGGAACCTGCATGCATTTTCCGCTCCATCGCCTGGCCAATGCCTAAAGTCCGACGGGGTAAACACCACTGGGCATCACTCAGATTTGGCAAACCCTTCGATTTTCCAAATGCCGCCCGCCGGTTCGGGATGGGAACTCTGCACGAACTAGTAAACACGGAGGAGTTCCAAGGTGGCAAAGAATGGTACGCCAGCAGCCCCACGACGGACGTGGCAGCGGCTAAGCAAAAGTTGCCGGCTGTACGGTCCTATTCTGCAATCCAATCTCTGGATGTTTTTCCCTGCTGCTACCTGCTTTGAACACGGCGTTTGAAGCAGCGAGCCGTGCTCAAGCATATCGAGGTCTTCGCGCCCTGTCGACAATGCTGCGTGAATTGCCCACTAGCGGTGATAACCGACACCGCAGTGGGTAAGGCCGCGCTTGAATACGACCATTATCCAGCTTTACCTACATTACGGGTATCGCTCGATTTCGTTCCGAAAATAGAGCGGATGGTGCTGAGCGGTTGGAAAACGGATCGTACCCCATAGTTAAAGCGTACACACCGCCGCTCCTTGCCGATCTCCCGTGGTTTCGATTCTACGGGTATTCTGTGCAGAGATGAAAAGGGGAAAGAGTTAGCAGAATTTTACCAACTCAGCATCTCAACATTCTGTGCGGTATCCAGTCACTGCTCCATTCGTCTTATAGTCCTTAATATGTACCCCACCTTCTGACTTCGAGGCGTCTTCTATAATAATCCGTCGTATGATATAGGTCTATATTATATACGTACGACGCCGGCTCCTGCGCTATGCTGATCCGGGCTGTCACCTGGCTGTACGTCGTCAGATTCTCTGCCAGGTACTCATCTACCATCGTAAGATGCCAAAGTGGATCTAGTCTCCTGTCAGGGAACATCTGGACGAACGCCGAGGCGGCTCTATCCATCCTGCTCGCTGGACTATCTGGGGAAAACTTCTATGTGGCTTTACTTAGAATACCAGTAATGACTTGGTGCTTATGTCCCTGTTGTCTTCCCGGATTATATCCTTTAGCCTTAGTAAGGGTTGGGCCCATCACTCTGTAAGCCGACTGCTGCCACGTATCGATATTATGATAAATCCGTATCCATACACACAAGTTGAAGAATACAAACCCCTCAATATTATGGCCGCCCATAAATATGCTTTGATAATCTACATAACTATACATAACCACCGAGCTAACATCACAGACTAAGAGCTCCATTGGATTCTTTAAGAAGAGACTCACCTTCGTATTCTCAATGAAGCCAGGCTCGAATAAGCCCTCGACTTTAACTCGCTCGTCTTCTGTGTGTTTAATACTACCAACATTCCTATAGAGGAAGGTTCTGGAGAGACTTGGCATAGGGGTGCCAGTATTGCAATTGGTCAACTATACTTAGTAAGCTATTGCATTTATCAAAGAAAATCAACAAACCTTCTAACCCAAAAGCCAAGCATTCTAATGTATATATAATATATAACAACGAGTACTAACTTTAGATTTATGGGGAATTTAATAGACGTGTCAACATCAGAAAGTTTTGTATGCACTTTCGTGCAGATACATCCTTATGTTCTGTCAGTCAGATCGAGATGGAAATACGATCACAGAGTCCCTGAATTTATCTTATGCCCATTAGAAATTCTATATCATTGTATATTGTTCCAATTAAGAGAGCATATCTCAAGTAAAGCCCCATAGTTGACCTGCATTCATATACTTGGCCATATTCAAAACACTTAGTCATCCGTTCTTATCGACTATACGACGGTGGTGAAGAACTCTGATTGTTCGTGTCCAGAAGTCGTGGAATTGTATAATAGAAAACCATAAATTCCCGGCGACCTTGATCTTACGTGAATAAGCCTTCCTCTGGAGCCGAACAGTGGGTAGACAAAAGAGGTAGCCTACCAGCTGAAATTTGGTAAGCTGGTTACGCGTCCTTCCGCCATAACAGACAAGCCAATTAAGGGCAATTGTATTTCCTTCTAACCCGCGGCATATGATACGCTAAGCTGCAGGGTGCAAGGCATATAAGGCAAAATAACAGCTGATGACACTAGCCACCTGCTGTATACCCTTTTCTCGTATATCAAATTACAGGTTGATTAGGCAACCCGCGAACAAAATCCAGCGAGGCTGGATCTACGTGTCACATGTTACTGCCCTTAAAAACCAGTCAAGCCTTGACGGAATTTCTCTTGACTTCGTTCAGAAGCCCCGTGAAGTTATTTCGTTGCGTTGAGAGACAGTTAGATGGGATCTGAGAAATCTCAGTTTGGTCGCTGGGCTATAAGTACGAGACAAATGGAGGACCATCTCTAGAAAACGTATTGAAAGTACGTAAAGATAGATCATACACTGTTCCAAAGTCTTCCTATGTGCCAATCGGAGAGCGTTCATAATTATAGATTATCTCGATTATATTCATCGTATAGGGGGTTATCGCTGCCTTTTCGGATCATGTATTAGCTTGGCGCTGTAGGGTCGATGCGTGACGCCTCCTGCATACTACAATTCAGAGATGTAGAAGATTTTCGCAACTTCGAGGAATGTTTCATTCCTCTCGCTTCCGGTGACACGACCTCGGGGGCACCAGGCGTGACTCATGCGACTTCTCGCGCATATATGTAACCTATCTACCTATGGTATTATATCATAATACGTGATATGGCTTTCTTACTATTAATTTCTCGAATGGCTAAATTTAAATGTCTTCTTAGACATCATTAATCTATAAAGTGTAATACTGATAGCTTTCTTTGACTGAAACACAACTTTATTTTACGCTTAAAAAGGCATGGAGCAAGATTTGATTACATTAATAAATACCTAGTATTAGCTTCCGTATGATGGGAGAAATTCAACAAAAATACTGTACTAGTTGCTTAATAGCCCCTTGAATCTCCCCAAGGGGGGATGAGCCGGGATATACTTCTCGTCCCATAGAAATAACGACAACCACGAAAATATATCCTGAAGAATAATCCAACAAACCAAACCAACTCCCATATACCTACTGAGCGTTGCAATGCCCAAAGCTCCATAAGTACAGCGTCATTTTCCAATAAACGTAAGTTCTTTTAGCTGAACTCTCGACAGGCTTGTGTTATAATACGGGGCGTCTACGTGTAATACGTCTTTCTAAAAACTACGAAGGCAACATTTCCCACGAGATTGGTAAATTTGGGGCCCTTTTGATAGATGTCGTCCACAGTCGCGATAGCTGAGGTCTCATCTTCCACTAATCTATTTTCGAGACTCAGCTCTAGGTATGTGTCGATTTGCGAGCTGACGACGTGGCAAGCTGTCTGTGGTTCCGTGTCAGACGCCTTGCCATATCACGCACTTATTACCGATTTGAAAGGGTATCCCAATCTTTTTTTTTTTTTTTTTTTTTTTTTTTTTTTTTTTTTTTTTTTTTTTTTTTTGCTTCCCTTGGGAGTTGAGTGTGTAAAAGTCATGATGCTACATCTTTAGTATCGGTTACTCTAGTAGTGAGTGTTGTCCTGAATCATACTGTGAGGCTGGACTCGCGGTTGGCTCTAGATAGTCAACCAAGAGATGGGTCGACAGTGGGAAAGCAAAGGGGTATATAAGAATATAGTATGTCCTGCTAAAGCATCAAAACCTTTACAGTCACAAAGCGAAGCTCTAAGCCCAAGTGTTTATCCTCAGGGATGTAATAAGAACATTCTTTTCAGCATTGTAGTAATGTCTAAGCTAAACCGCTCGCGACTAAGTATATCTAATCCCATCATACTCGCTGTGGGCAGTCCAGTCTCAACCGACGAAGCCGAGTAAATAACGTAGCAACTATAAGGATACTTCTGTGAATGCAGAAGTTGAACTTCGCAATAAAGAGCCCATCTTCAATCTACAAAACCAACCCCATAGAGCCATCACATGGCAGCGCATCCAATCCCTTTATTCACGAACTTGCGTGTCCTCGCAAGGAAGTAGGCGTGAGGAGATCGCCCGCCCATCTGTTCCTCGTACGATCTGACGTCTTCGTCGATTTGCTTCCGGAAGAACCTATACTAATTCGGATCCTTGGAAAGCTGATCTGCTACATCTGAAAACGTCGGCTCGTCCGAGCCTGGATCCGTCTTGTATCCGTCGGTCTCGTATTGGTCGCTCCCTGATAGAATACGCATCGCTTGATCAAGATGCACCGCAACAAAAGAGTTTAAAAAGACGAATCGGTCCTGCTTCCGAACCACCGACCATAAATAGGAGGGCTTCATGTGTAACATGAGTCGAATGAGGCGACGTCGAAGTTCGATGAACTGACCAGGATCGGGCTGTGAATATACCAAGCACAGGCAGATACCAATGCAGCCTTGCATGTATGCGTATTCATCTTCAATGACTTCAACATCTCTTAGTTGGAGCTCTATCAGAAAGTATTGTATTGCAGCCGAGACATTGAAAAGACACGCTCTCATAAGATCCTGAATCCGCAAGATTCTTGCGGCGATGAACATCTGTACGTTATCCAGGATTAGGGCGGCAGCCTGATTGTCTCTTGTTCTTGTGTGTAGCGGATCGTTTCGGGGTACCGACTGCTTCAAAAGCGTTCGAAATACCGATCCCATACTATATTCGAAGTCTCCGGAGGGTCTATCTAATTCTCCCTCCCCCTTCCCTTGCCGTGGAAACAGGGCAGGTCGGTAAAGCTTGCATCCATAGTAGATGAAGTGCAAGCAGGAGAATAAATACCGGGGGTCAATCTCGTCGATGATGACGAATGGCTTTGACTCGGGTTTACAGCGACGTTTACAGTAATTGAACGCCGCAAGGATAGTCGGTGAATGGTAGCAGACAGTACAAGAATGTGCCGGCCATGCGAAACCTTGACAGTAGATGGCGAAGTCTGACAGCTCTAGGTCTTGCCAAAATCTGAACCAGTTAGTAGGGTGACGCCGGCGTATCCAACTAGAATTCATACGGTACAGGATTATCAGAAGCCTTGAGTAGTCTTTGTGTCATCTTAGCTCTTAGTAGCTTGTCTTTTGGTCCCACTGAGGGACCAGTTCGCTGAGGTAGCATTCGCCCCGCGAGAGTTTGAAGTCGTGGTAGCACTGATCGTTGTCTCAATAAGCGAACCGGAGTCGATACGACATAAAAGAGAGCATAAAGAGGCAGAGCCATTTTCATGATCGAAGCCAATACGAAACCCGCAGGCTGGTGCGAGGACGCCATTGTGCTGGCGATGCTATTCGTGTTGTATAACGATTTAACAGATACGGTGTTGGAGCGAACAAGAGAGGAGCTTTACCGAAAGACATGTAACATTGCTTTAGATACATGAAGTCATGTGGAAGTCTTTAAGTAAGTACATATGTACATGTATGTTGCTGGTAAGAACAATCAATACATATGTAGCTCCTTACGAGGGAAATACAATCAAATTAACCTAGGCAGGAGGTAAGTGAGTGTACATGACTTACATGGAAGGCTAATGGAGCATCTATACCTGTATGTACCTACTTCCTGGGTAGGCATACCCAACATACCTAACTTCTCGGCTCACTTAAGTAAGCACCAAAGATTCTTGAATTCCCGGTCTTGCCTAATATTTACGGTTATCTGTCTTCCGGTACTTGCCCTCTAAAGGATGGTTTTCTTTCCCTTCCCTTCCCTTCCCTTCCCTTCATATTGTTGTGAGTCGCGTCTAGTACCAAAGACTCGCACCGATCTATTGTACCTTTCCATCCTAGTTGAGCCCTCATATTTACTATAGGGTATTATCGTAACTGGAGTCACTACCGATATGAAATGTCGTAGAAAGAGCAAAGCGAAAGACACGGGTAGGACAATATAGCATTATACCCCCTTGGTCTCCTACAAGGATCTAGGCTAGCTTGACCATAGTGAATGCCTACGAGCGACACACTAACTGCTTTCCAGAGGTAAACATAATCTCTATAGTATATTTATTTCCTGTCACATGTAATATAGGTCTCAGGCCTCGAACAAATCGAAGCCATGCTGTCTACAGATATTGACATTTATTAAACCGAATCTACCGGGTATCAACTCAGCAGGTAGCCAAAGCCTTGTCCAGTCCAGTCCAGTCCAGTCTATATATCTATGAAGTTCTTGTCCCGAAGATCAAATAACGCTTCGTCGATCGCCATCTCATACTGGTTTGACCATGAAAATCTGCTAGTTATTAGCCTTGCATGCACTTTATTCAATCAGACCCCTGATCTTCTTACCTGGTTCAAAGCTTGCATATCAGCCATAGCCATCCGCTTAGATGCGATATTGCGTGACCGCACGTAATGGCGCGTGAGAGCCTGGGGGGTAGAGGTTCCTGTCCCGGTTGGTGTCGATGGGCCGCTCTCCTGAGGAGTAATGCTGAGAGCCGGAGTCCCAGTTGTAGTAGAAGCTGCACTTTCAACCGGTAGTTTTGTTGTGCCTAGCTGCTTTCGCTTCTTTTCCCTTTTCTTCCCGGATTTTTCCGACTTGGTATCTTTCAATGAAGCTCGAGTCTTGTCGTCGCTGGTCTCAGATTTAAGATCCTTCTCCGACCCGTCCTTGGACTTCTTGCTCTTCTTCTTAGTATCAGTGGGTTCTCCTTCCTCCTTGTCATCCCGTTTTGACTTTTTGGACCTTTTCTTCTTCTTGCTAGACTCTTCGGCCTCTAGATCACCAGCCGGGTCTCCCTGCGAGTCACCATTTTTCGACCCCTTCTTTCGCTTCTTCTCCGGAGCAATATCGGGGCTATCCGTAGTGGTAGTAATCTCCTCGGCTTTCCGCTTCTTGGATTTTTTTTCCTTCTTCTGTTTCTTTATCCGAGCATCCGCCACCGCCGCTGGTTCCGACTCTGATTGGCCTTCTTTCACCGAAGGCATCGAAGTTGCAGTATTCTTGCGCTTCGGATCCTGCATCTGGTCACCGACCAAGAGCCCTCCGCTAACGAACCGCATAGGTCCATACCTCCTCTCGACATACAGGCTCGTCTTGATATCTGACCGCACCTTTCTTTCCTTCTTGATGGTCTCTTCGGATTTGCCGTTCAGTCTTCCGAGGAGGTCCTTGAAGCCGTCCAAGCCGGTGCACTCGGCATTCTGCTTCTGGCGAGGCTTCGCACCCAAGCCAAGGGTATCGTCCTTTAGGGTGACTTTGATGGGCGCTGAGCTTGCTGCGGTGAGTAAGTCCGAGTGTGTCGAGTCTCGGGCGCCAAGAAACTTTCCCGGCTCCCATCCTTGCGCTCGTAGAATCTTCTGGCCAAAGGTCGTCTCGTCACGGCTCCATCTCGTGTTATTCGGGTCGTAGTCGAGTTTTCGGCGACTGTACAGGGAGATAGGTTAGCAATGGTTCCATGACAGGTAGCGGGAAAAGATGGCCGTACGTTTTAGGGCCTGCGAGACCCATTGCGACCGAATCGGTTTTCTAGCAACCGAAGCAAAAGCCGTCACAGGGGAGTCGGACGCCACGATACATGCGCAGACCGAAGATTTTGGTGGGGGCCTCCTCAGTGAGTTTCCAAAGTTTTGATCGATAAGATGCTGTGGATTGGCCTGATAAGCAGCGCCCCGGCAAGATCAAACCTTCAATAGTTACATAGTGCTTAGGTACTTACATAAGTACCATACTGGGAACCAGGAGTATAATACGAATAAAGTGATTGGTCAACTAACCCAACGACTTGCTGAGAACGGCAAGCACAACTTCAACGAGAAATTTCATCCGGAACAATATGCCTACCTTCCTCGGATTTCAAGAAATAAGATGTAAATCATTAAGTTCTTACATAAGGCCGTATAAGGCCGCCTATCTACCTCTTCTAGGTAGGGACTAAGTACATATACCTATGTTATGTCGCTTCCTCGTAGGTAATCCGGTCGACGAACTGGTCAAATCGTAGACTTGAAGCACAAGATCTGGACCTCACCAGCTGTCTATCCATTTTACTTATTCAGACATTCAGTATTGTAAAGCGTACCTAGATCGTTTATTCACGGCAGGTTTTCTGAGTTTGCCATGGCGCCTCGCCGCAAGGAGCCCACCCCGGGAGACGCCACTTCTGGTACCGAAGTTGACTTTGGATCAGAGTTCAACTTTCAAAGTCAAAACAGTAGTCTGCCAAAGGCACTACAGAACATCGTATGCACGCAAATACCTATACCTACACAATCACTCATCTCTCCTTCTCCTTCGCGTAACACGGTGTAGCGAGAGAGACGTTACTCACCTATCTACCTACCCTACCGTAACTAGATGAGAGCAACACTATCCTCACCATCCCTATCATCACCTATATCATCCGTCATATATACACCCAACTAACCCTGTCTTCTTTTCCCTCGACACAGGAAAAATGGAAGACCAGACGCACCGAGATCCGCGCGGGCGTCGCCAAGGACCACGCAGCCAGGCTCCGACAGTTAAAGAGCGGCATGAACAAGCATTACAAAGACGACGCGCAGAAGAGGCAAGTCGCAGCTCCTTCCTTTCCTTCTTTCCTCCCTCCCTACCTACTTCCTAAGATCGACACTCACTCCCTTACTCACCCCCATTATCAATCCTGCTCCCCCCCCCCCCCCCCCCCCCCTTCCATAAACTAACCCACGCACCCGTCCAGATCAACGCACAATACACAGCAGCTCTCACGTCTGGTTTCCGCCATGGAGAGGCGCACGGCGGCCGAGACGGCCATCAACGAGCGCCTTGGGTGGCTGCGGGAGGAGTGCGCGTACATGGCCAAGCTGGTCAGCGACATCTACGAGGGCCGTTCGACGAGGGCCCTGGAGGCTTCGAGGGCTGTCGATGGGCGGGACTCGGCAGCAGCGACGGAGAAGGAGGGGAAGAAGAAGGAGAAGGAGAAGAGGTGATGCCGCTGGGACTTAACTGGATGGGTACCTGTCTAAGCGTCGTGGTAGCGGTGCTGGTCGTGCTGGTGGTCGCAAGGATGATCCTAGGGAGCAAAGGATGGGTGGAAGTGACTCTGCTTTAACCTAGGCGTTGACGTTGGCTGTGTACGGAGGTAACTAGCTAAATATTGACTCCCGCCTCGATTAATGCGCTTCAGCACACTAGAAACATTCCGTCAAGACCATCGATCGCATTGGGTGGGATAGTAATGATAGAGCTACGTGGACATATCAATCGCTAGACGATATTACCCCTCTGAACTACTTGTGCACTGTAGAAGTTTCGCCTACCCAGAACATCATCCATCACACGAGCCGACTAGGAGGTAGGTAGGTATGATAGCACTCCTTTCCCGTAATCTGCACACCTTAATATCAAACTACAGCCTCTCCTGGAAACTACGTATACGTAAACGTACTTAATGTAGAAAGAAGGGGCGGCGGCTTCATCGAAAAACTTCCAAACCGCACCTACTCCATAGGTCAGCCAGGTAACACACAATGCATTCACGGGATCTAAGTGAAAAAACACCACCACCACGCTTTAACGATATTGATTTATGGCTATATACGCCGTGTCCGGTGTCACGGCTCTGTACCGTACCGTACCGTACCGTACGTCCCTAGCTATTGAACGCCTCTCTTTCTATCATCGTCGCACCCGACCAGCGGGCCACGACCACCGAGAGTTATTCCCCTTCTCTCTCTCTCTCTCTCTCTCTCTCTCTCTCTCTCTCTCTCTCTCTCTCTCTCTCTCTCTCTCTCTCTCTCTCTCTCTCTCTCTCTCTCTCTCTCTCTCTCTCTCTCTCTCTCTCTCTCTCGCGTTCTATATCCGTGTATGCGTGTGTCTAGTATCTATCTATCTGCTCTGGTATACCTGTAATAATGCAGAAAAGAACTCCTGCTTGCTATGAGAATATGCCGGTCAACAAAATACGACGGTATCCCTTCAAGTGCTGCTTTGCACTTGGATAACTAAGCTACACGATAAACAATCGCGTATAGTATCATCAAAACTACCTCTCATGGAGGCACAGAGTATGATTTTAGTACGTGTGCAGAGGGGCCCGCCCTTCTACTTTCCATTCTGTTGGGGGGGGGGGGGGGAATACATGTTGCTAATGGAGCTGCGAGGAGCGGATCTCGGGCTCCGACTCCAGCAACATAAGCTTGCGACACTGGTCCTCGACAGACTCCTCGTTCTCATCTTCAACGCCATACTGGTTCTCGACACGCGCTGCGAGCATGAGCTTCTTGACGCACGAGTTGTAGACCAGGCCCTCGACCGAGTTGCTGGTAATTAGACGGATCACCTCGACGTCGCGGGTCTGCCCGATGCGGTGGGCGCGGTTAGAAGCCTGGATGTCGTCCTGGGGGTTATCTGACTGGTCAAAGAGGATGACCTTGTTCGCGGCGGTCAGATTGAGACCGGTACCGCCGGCCCCGGTTGTGAGGAGGAACACAGGGATGTCGGGGTTCTCGTTGAATCTTTGGATCTCAGGGAACCGTTCCGCCGTTAGAGTGTTGCCAGTAAGCTCACAGTAGGGAATATCGGCGTGGTGTAGAGTCTCTCGAAGGACGTCAATTACCATCTCGAATCTGCTGAAGACAAGGCATCGATCGCCTGTCTTCTGGTAGCCTTGAACAAGTTCAAGAAGTTTCTGGACCTTCGGACTCTCCTCCCACGAACGCTCAGGGATGTCTAGATGTCCGATATACTTCGAGAAGTCCTTGCACCAGAGGTGGAGCTGGAAGTCGGACTTGTCCTTGAAATCGGCGAGGAGAAGAGCTTTGTGACGGTCTGCCTTGCTCTGGATATATAGTTCCTCCTCAGAACACTTTTTCCACAAAATATCCACCATTTTCTCCACACGTTTATCGTCAAAGTGACGCCGGAAAAGCTGATGGTGTATCGCAGCCTTGCGAAGTTGCATCCACGGGTTCGTTTCCTTGATGGTGGATGCAGTTCTCTTCGTGCCTTTCGGCAATAGGTACCGACCCTTAATCTCATCATAGATGGACTTCTGATCAGGATGCACTACAAAATCATACATGAGCCAGTGCTTTAGACATAATAGCTGAGCGGTTTACTTACTGTCGACGACCTCGTTACGTTCGATCTTCTTGGCGAGGTCAAGTACGTCAGTCTTTCGGCGCTGTAGGATGAACGGAGCAATGACTGCTCGGGCACGATCAACTCGTCCTTCAGCAAGTGCTGCGAAGTTGTGGACATCCTTGCTGGGGACCTTTGCTTCAAAGATAGTATTCAGTCGCTCAAAATCATCTTCGGCGAAGAGACTGGGTTCAATGAAGTGGAGTAGCGTAAGAAGCTCTTTCAGGTTATTCTGAACAGGGGTACCGCTCAACACAAGACGCCACTGAGTGGGAACTCTCATCATCTGCTTGTAGATCAGAGTGCTTCGGTTCTTCAACTTATGCCCTTCATCAAAGATGGCGGCCTAAGAAAATGTTAGTTAACGATACTATGTGAAAAGCGTGTGAGGGTTCACAAACATAAGGGTCTAGTGCCTGAAGCCATTCTAGGTCCTCCCGTTGTCGCTCGACCTGCGAGTATGTTGTCAAGACAACGTGGTGTTCTTGTGCCTCCTCAATTTCGATGTTCCTTCGGCTCGAGCCAGAATAGGGCAGGACTGAGATCTCGGGAGCGAATCGCTCAAACTCAGACATCCAATTCTCGTAAGTGCTAGACGGCACTACAATTAGATTAGGCCAGGGAAGTCGCTCGTCTGACTCATCCGCGGACTCAACAAGATGAGCAATGAATGAGATCACCTGACAGGTCTTCCCGAGACCCATATCATCTGCAAGAATACCACTATATCCCTTGGAGTGTAGAAGGTTCATCCAGTTCAAACCGAGCAGCTGGTAGGCTTTCAGTTGGATAGATTCATCCATCAGATCTGGTTTCTTCGTAATAGGCAACTCATCTAGGGTGGAATCAGAAGGGGCCTTAATTCCGCCATTCTTGTCCATTGGCCAAGTAGACATATCCGATTGCAATTCAGTTCCTCGCTTCTCACACTCAGTGATGATTGCAGCTGCTGCCTCACAGGCTTGAAACCAGGAGGATAACTTCTCAACAATGCGTTCTCCGACCTGAGTCTTCGAGGCCTTCGCTTTAGATTTGGACTTGTCCTTGCGGGAAACCTTCTCAGCCTGTGCAATGCTTTTGAAAGGTCGTGAGTCAACCATGAGCTTTGCATCATTGGGAAGTCCGGTCATGCGGCTGAGTTCGTCGACAGTACAGGTGTTGAGGTAGTTGAGAACATTTTTCTCTTCAGTCACTTCCTTCTCGCCAGGACTCTCGGGATCAGGAGTTTCAGCAAATTGCGCCCCATCATCAGAGTCTGACAGAACCTTGATTTCCTCGGGCTCAGTTTCAGCTTCAGCCTTTCTCTTGCGTGAAAGAACTTGGTTGGGGTGAGGTAGATCTGAGTTCGAGTCTGAATCAATTGTGACAACGGCTTGAGGGGTACGATCCCGACGGCCCCGAATCAAGCGACGACGAGGTCTCACAGAGACCTCATCATCAGATGGAGCAGTGGCACGAGCCATTTTTGCAATAGCTTGAGAGCTAGCCGGTGAGCTTTTGTTTGACTGCGCTGGGGTTGTGGGAGGTGAAGTCGCTGAGGAGGAAACAGAAAACACAGGAGGAGGGGTTGGTGATTTGTTCAAACGGCCTTGGATTAGACGCCCTCGGGGAAGATTCTTGTTAGTGAAGTGGGTTGTGTTGGTGGAATTGGTAGTGAGTATGGGGTGAGTTTGTTTTTGAGGCAAAGAGGATTTGCGTGAACCTGCAGAGGGACGTTGAATAAAATTGTGTAAGGTGCTTTGAGAAGGGCCGGTTAACCCTAAAGATTTTGCGGCGGTTGGGTTTGAGATACCTCCGCTGTCGGGTGCGGAATAGGAATACTTTGAAAGTGAGGGAGCTTTGATACCAGACTTAAGGTTCCCATCCAATAAGTCCACCGCCTTGGAAACTTGCCAACCTACGTCTTTAAGCAGCGCATCCCTACAGGCCCGAATAGTAATTCTAGGATTTCTCCTTTGCATAATTCTATAGACTTGACTAGTCAAATGTCGTAATCTCACATCATGGATGTCGTTGAAAGATAAATCTTTCTTTGGCGGTTGAGTCGACTGTTGTCTCGAAGCTGAAGAGGGCAGATTATCCTTCTTCATAAATGACGAGGGCCGTATGTCTCCTCTCATGGGGCGGTCGTCGTCCGAGCTATCCCGCCGCTTGTAGTCCTCTGCGATGTCATCGTCTGATATATTCACATAGTTCCTCTTGATTGCAGGGCCATTGGCCCTATCTACCGATTTCTGCATGGTCGGTGGCCTGAATGAAGTTCCCGCCGGCGCCATCAGTGACCCTACTCTGCCCACTACGTCTACTTTCTTCTCCGGCGTCGGTGAAGGACGTCTCGCTTGACTCTTAGACTGAAATGGTGACGAGGCAGGAACTTCGACAGCCGTACTTGGGGAGCTCGGGGCTAGAGGCGAGGACGGCTGCTTCAGTGTAGTTCGGTTTACTATCTGCGTAGGCTGTGTGGTCCTATTAATTATTTGCGTAGGCTGAGTAGCCCTATTGACTATCTGCGTCGGCTGGGTGAAGTACGGCGAGGAGCACGGAATGCTACCACTCGCAAGCTCGTCATGGTCGTCGTCGTCTATCTCGATCCACGTCGAGTTGGAACCTCTCGGGTGACCAGGCGTGCCCGGTATTATGGGAGAGGCTCCCGCAGGTAACGAAGGCTTTCGCGACATTCTGGGTATGTGTTTGCAGAATTAAAGGGTCTTCATGTAGATGAGGCTCTACTCAAAAGAGAGAACACGGCAAGTACTTGATCACCAGATCACCAGGTACTCAGACGGAAGTGAATGGGTATGCGACCTCAGTAGGTTAGGTATTGGTTAGGAGGTAGGCACTTTACGCAGAAAGGCTAAATGGGAATTCAGATTTAAATGAGCGGCAGAGCCAATTGAATATTATATCCCGTCCAGAGAGCAATCCCAAGGAAGCCTATGGGACCGGTAGCCTGCGATAGTCGTCGTCCAGAGTATACGAATCTAATATGTCAAGGTGCGATACGAAATATGAATGAGGTAAGGTACCAACCAAGGGGGGAAAAGTCCGAGGTTGGTGCTGCGCATGCCACTTTGCCCAAGAATTTTTGACGCGCCCCGAGACGCGGGAAGATGTGGGGAGGGCAGGCGCGCTATCAGCTGATGGCGGGGGTGTGAAGTTTAATTGATGCTTACGAAGTACGAGTACCTCTGGGAATCTTGAACTATACATGTAGTAATGATGAATATGCTATGCACTCCGTATGTAATTCGCTTGAAAAGGGAAGACACAAAGGGTTCGCGATACATTGAAGATTATTTACGCAGAAGGCAGGTATTCGACATATTTGTCTTGAAAAGAGGGGGGAAACGAAACAAAAAGTTTAAAGATTCACAACCGGCGAAAAAAGCAGAGCTTTGTTCATTCACAGCCTGCATGGATGTATATGTTACCTATTCCCTGGGCTGCCTGGTACACTAGTTGAAATTGGGAGAAAGTGGCTTGACCTCAGCCCCACCCCGTTCTGCCCGTCTTTGTCTCCCGCCCGGACGAAACCAAAATTGGGGTTGAGTTTACTTTGTACGGATCGTAACTCGATGTCAAATCAAGGGGTCCAATCAGGGGGTCCGAGCACTCCAGAAGTACCTACATGTATCTGCATACCTAACGTACATGAATAACCTACCTACGTATACATTACGTTAGATTCAGACTGCAAAAGCGTGGCTCCTCCACCTGTCATCCAAACTACATAGGTTACCTATCAACTATAACTCGACGGTCGAATAGGTTATGTAAACTACCTAGGTACACACCTACGTAGCGACCTCACTACATTCAATCTCTCATAACACTCATTTTCCGAACTCCCCAAAAAGACAATATGGCAAGCCGTCGTATTCTATCCACCGAGAAGACCATTCTCGACAAAGATGACGATGACGACGCCACGAGCTCAAGCCCGAGCTTGAGCCAGCAGCCAAGCAACACCTCGCCAGCCGTTCCTATGTGAGTAACCTACATAGACGTCTCTTCATCTATTCATTCATCCATTTGTTCAAGAGACAGCTCACACCCGACATCACCATAGATAGCCAACTCATGTTTTTTGCATCATATATTTGCTGGTTCATATAACTAACCTATCCTCCCAGGGATGTCATTCTGAAGCTGCTAGCCTTCACGCTCGCCATGGTGGTGGTGCCAATCGGGTCCTATTTCCTGACCGTGAACACCATCTTCAAAGGTATCTTCATCTATCTAAATATCTGTTCATCTAGCTAGTTAGCTAGCTAGCTAGCTCACCCTCAATGCCGCATATCTTGTGTGCTTCTTGACTTACAACTCATCGCCTTCCCTCACGCCTACCAATTAGCATACACGCTCACACACGCTCACACTCACACACAAGAGCCGCTGACCGCACCATCACCACCCACAGGAAACTCGACGTACGCGGGCGGGCTAGCCGCCATCATGGCGAACGTGGTCCTGGTGGGCTACGTGATCGTGGCGATGAGTGAAGACCAGACGGAGCAGCTGGAAGCGAAGCGGAAGGGAGGGAAGAAGGAATGATTGATCGATTGATCGATCGAGGAGGATGGGAAGGAAGGTTCATGTGACGCCAAGTTCAAACAACATTTCTTGCTACCTGAGATTATAGCAGTATGGCGAAGAGAGAGAACTTTGATCCGGGCCTCGTACATAAATGATGCTAACCGTCGAAACGAAAGACAATTGAAAACAAATACCTACGTAGGTTAGGTAGTTTCTACATAGTAAAATTGTGCTGTTACAATAACAAATCCACAGATCACTCAGGCATAATGAATACGTCTACTCAACCACGCTGTTATCGTATGCATGTTGAGGCAGTACGGGACTTATTCGCATATCGGAATAGTTCCTAGCTCATATGCTGGTTGTTACTAAATGAATATGGCTGTCAACTCTTTTGAGAACCCGTCTCCCGTTTTCCTGATATTAACACCGCAGCATTCAAGGCAATGATTAAAGTTCTCAGGTTTTAATCAACGTGAATTCAAACATTATGTTGTAACGTCACCAATCTGAAATTTGTCGATTGTGACGTTCCTGCTACTATGACAAACCGGTCATCTCCTCAGAGTCATTGGCAGATGCAGACCCCCTTGTGTCCTTCCGATACCCCTCATGTATACCACCGTCGGGCTGCGTGTACTTGCCCTCAGGAGGTGTACGCAGGGGTGACATTAAGGATGGACAACAGAGGTTAGGCAACCAACAAAGCCCTCTCTCGTCTGGATTCTTCCATGTATTATTCCTAACTTCGTGTGAACATGACTTCCAACAGTGCTGACTTCCAATTATGGTGCGAACCACGCTTCAACCGACAATCAGCTCCTTCGTATGTACGGAAATACGACGCAGTGGCGCACTTCTACCAACTGCTCGGTTTTATGAAAATATCTCCCAAGTAGACGTCATCTTCTCAATTCAACCCACAGCTGCCACGCCGCCATCCCCACCACTAGTTGTTTGCGTGAATCGTGTTGATCGTGGAAATATCTGCAAGAATCATAATCGTCAAAAAGATCACCTCGTCTAGCGCGCCATCCCTATGGTGTACAAGACAAATGAATCGCCAGGTCGAGAGAGCGTTGAACGTGTCGAAAGAGGTGGGGTATCTCGGTAGGTTAAACAGGGAAAAAAACAGGTCCATACCACAAACGCCACCATATTTGCATACACCTAACACACCTAAGATCTACCAAAGCGCTTGAACCAACTCTTTCGCTTCTCGCCCGTATCCGAGCGCTCTGGCGAATCCCCGCTCGACATCGCAGTTCTTGAAGGCTTCTTTAATAGAGACCCCTTGTCCTTCCTAGGGACCACTGGGGGTCCTGACGAGCTATTATCGAGACCGAGTATCGGGGGCTGAGGCCCCTGATCAAAGCTGATGCCGTAGTCGTTAACTGGATCTTGTCGCTTGGGCGGTAAACGGCGGTCAATCGAACTATTCTCACTGCTAGTCGGATCAGTTTGGTATCCCATCGGCTCCGCATAACTTCCGCTGGCAGAACCTGACGCTACGGTTTCGTATGATCGATGGTTGCTTGGCATGGGGTAAACGTTCCTATCGACCACCCCACGATTCAAATGCGGGTCGGACTGCATTCGCGCGTTTCTGTTTCGTCCGCCTACAGCGCCATTTCCGTACGGGTTGTTCTCATAGCCGTCTTGGTAGTAGTTATCTCTTGGACCGGACATCATCGCAGATTGTCTAGGCTCGCCCATGCCCATAGGGGTCTCGGGTTGGAAGCCGGATTGGGGTCGAGCCCCGTAATATGAGTCTTGGGGAAAACGCGGTCCGTTGTCTGGATTGTTCATGTGTAAGGCGAAGCTGATATTAAGTGGATAAGGTGAAAGAAGACATTGCTCACTCCCATAGTAGCTAGATCTTTTGTTCCAACTTGATGATGTGTCCGGCTCTCGTCCGTATACTGATCTACGATAGTTTCGGCCGTCAATCGCTGCCTCAAAACCCCTAATAGTGTCCAGTGGTCGTTCCCATTTATTTCGAGTGGGATTCGAGCGGTCGGGGTCGGCTGGGATGCGAATTAGCGTGCAAACCAACATAGTAAGACATAGGACTAACTGATTGGATTGCCGTAGCTATCTTTATGCTGCAGTGAGCGCAGCGAGGTTCGCATAGCCCCCGTTGTGGCCTCTTGGGCCTGCATAGCTAAAACTAATGTCAGTAGAGTTCCCAATCCCAACGCAAGCCATAAGAGTTGAGGCTGGTACGCACCTGGTTCTAGATCGTTCAACGCTGCTCTCGGGTCAGCTGTGCCGTGGAGCCTCTTTGCCTCCTTCTCAGCGGATGTCTCATGAAGGTCGATCTTATGATGACTGTTGGAGCTCTTGTGGGACTTTTCAGAATGGAAACTGAAACCTCTCGATTTCGGTCGGACTCGTTCCTGCTTCTGTGCCGCAGCAGGAGCATTAGACGGCGACGTTGGGTTTTGGTATTGCGGCCGAATTGGCTGATATTGGGGTGCAGGAGATGACTGGTATGGGTTATCGGATCGCCCTTGTTGCGGCGACGCAGGCAAGGAATGATCGTGATTAGAGAACGCCATTGTGATTAGACGGGCAGAGCCTATCTTTTATTATTCCTGATCCCGGAAAGAACAGACCACCCAGTGGAGTCAGATGGCTTAGAGATGAGGGAAAGTGGACCAGAAATGGGATTGTGATTGTCGATAGGGCCAAGTTGGTATGCAACACTTGCAAGGAAGGGATCGTGGAAGTAAGTAATCTCGCACCGTAGTGTCCCAAATATTAGCTGACTAGGCACTACCTGGCAACGGGGAACTGGGAATTAGCGCTCTTGCGTTATCGCGAGTCGATCGTCACTGATCTGCTAAGGCACACCGCACTCTGTGACAGAGACGGTACCAGATGTGTGTATGTACAATAGAGCTAAGTAGACAGGCTAACCCTCAATGCCAACAGCAATTATGAGCCGTGACAGAGTGAAAGACTGGAAACTTGTAGACCTGACGATATTGTTTGATCAGTAGCGCATATGTAGTAGACTTGTGAATCACATATGCTGAGAGGACTGACAGATCTTAGTCAGGGAATTTGCCAACGATGGTCGTAACGATAGTGCGAGTATACTTAGACGAGTGGTTGGTATCGACAGGGTGGGCAAGAAGTTGGTATCCAATCCGGGCTTGGCTGGCGGGACTGTTTGAACCAAGGTCGATCCTCTCGGGCAGTCAGGATGGCTGGATGGGTCAAAATACAGGGAAGTACGGATTCGCGTGGTTGGGATGATCGGTTGGGATTATCAGGCGAGCAGCGGGCTTCGCTTCCATGCATTAGACAAGCACCAGAGACAGTAGCTTCAATAGCTGAGCTGCTGCAGTGCAAGCAGCAAGCTCTAATAATAACCGCCACCAACAACAGGAGATACCCAGCCAGATACCTATCTATGTAAGCCACTTAGCGTGCGACAGATTGGATCAATTCACTGTTTTGGTGTAAATTGTGTGTGATGATACCCAGTCAGTACGAGAGTAATGGTGTGCCGGAGTGCTAGCGTGTCTGTGAATTGAGTTTGCAGTTTCAATTCAGTTCAGTTGAAGTTTGACTTCCAATCCCGTAAGGTCCGTAAGGTTCCAATATGACAGCGGTCTCAATGGCTTTGCCGTGTCGGTTTTGCAGTTGGGTTGAACCTTCTCAACACCTCCTAGCTCAGTAAATGTACCACTATATTACTACCTTCAGTAGGCAGCCTAGGTGAGTAAAAGTAGGCAGGGGTAGATAGTGAATAGAGCAGTAGGTGGATCGATGTTTATCGGTGTTAGTGTGTTTGTCGTGACGTCAAACTGTGATTTGGCGCCCGTTGTCTTAAATGATCAATGTTTCAGAAACGACCGTTGCGACGAGGATAGACGGAAAGATGAAATGATGACAATCGACGGTCGATCGGAAATCGGCTCTGGGGTAGATAATTACAGGTCTCGTCTCTTCTTTCCTTGCACTTAGAGTGGATCACACCGATCGTAAGTCGTATATGCGAGTATATATGTAGGCGCTCGCAAATTGCCCGGCGGTTCCGACCAACTAACTCAGGTGGTATGATATAGTTGGAGCGACATGTGGTGAGATATGGTGATTAAACGAGCGGAAACTCAACTGATGAAGTTGAAATGATGGGGGGGGAAAGAGATATGCTACAACGAATGTGCAAGGTGTGGAAACAGGAATGGGAAGAGAAAGAGGAAAGAAAAGATTCGGGAGAATAAATCGAGTTCCAAAGTTACTGAAACAGCTGATCTTTGGTCCCAGTCTAACGGAATCTTGATGTCAATGGGCCTTTGATACTTCCATATGATTTCAAGGGTGCTAGGCAAGAGTGCTGGACATGTGTGCGTAGGTATGTGTGTGTACTGCGTATGAGTGTATGTATCCATGGATATGTGTGTGGCCTGACAAGGGGTGACGAGGGGTTACGAATGTACGTTATAGCAGGGCTATTAGAGGCCATGGTTGAGTCCTTGTTAGGTAGTCCTGTATGGTATATGTACAGCGCAGAGCTACCTATTCAAGTTGGAGTATGTACGTATACATGTAGGTAGGTAGTACAACTGGTACAGAATATGCCCACCAGTGAGGGTGCTTGAATCATTTACTAAATACAAATTTTTCCATGTTATAGTACATACACGTACATACACGAACACACACGTACATACATACATACATACATACATACACGTACATTGCGATGGTAGCCATCACCGGGGGCGATCAGTAGGTACCTGTGTGCACATCAATCCGTTTATATAAATAGATTCGTCTTTTTGGTATACAATTGTTTTCCTGCTTCTCCTTGTTTACTTCAATCAACAGTTGCCTAGAAACGGCGTTTAGTCGACACTTGTCGAATGCAGTCAACATGTCCTGGACTCCTTTCAGTTCTGGAGGTCCTTGCAGAACGCCTATCAGAGATTCCCTTTACTATCGGGCACGTTGAAGGCGGGAAGGCTCTTCTCCTTCTCCTGTTCCCTTCTTCTGTTCATAGTAGAGAGATCAGGTTGGTTGATCACTACGTACGATATTTAGTTGATTGACCTAGGTACATACATAGGTGGCTTCGTGTAAGTGTCAAGATCCTGCTGGGTCGCAAGACTACCGACTTTCCTCTCAACTTCCTATCAACTAAATGCTGCATAATCCCACTCAAATGTCTCCAAAAACTCGACCTTGTACTGCTGAAACTTGCTTGGGGCTAAAGCCTTGAGCAAGTCTAGCCTGGCCCATATAAGTATGGGGGTGATTATGCAACCGAACAGCACGATATTGACTGATCTTATCGTCATAGTTAGCAGGGCTGGCAGGCCAGATACCATATGTATGTTGTATGTGGTATGTACATACATATGGACCATACTGCACTGCCTCCCTCCATGGCGAATACACACGTGTCAGCGTATCCATATTCGTCGATGAATACGCGTACGCTGTACTAATTAATATGCGGAAATCTGACTCTCGGTACCTCATCGGATCCCGTCAGGGCTGAGCATTATGCTTGTCTATCTACGGCTTGATGAATACGATATCGTCCTTATCGCGAACTCTACATAGACCGCGGATTAGGATGTTTACCATACCTCGGCCCTTATACATATAATATGTAAGTAAGTAATGGGAACAACGGCCAGGGGCTCTCGCAAACGTACTGCATCTCGAGAGTATCACGAAGAACTTTACACTTTCAATGACATGTCATCGTTCTTAAAGGAGTTTGGCGTCTCCACCGGCCTGCAGAGATCACCCTAGCAGCATGGTCTTTCGCGGGTCTCTCCAATAATTCCCTGGAAGCATCAAAGAATCATCGCCAAGATAACGATAGCTCCGGGACTTACACATCTGTTAACAAACCTAGAACGGAAATAGCATTGATGACTGCCTAACCTGCCAACCTTTAGGTTAGTTGGACTTGGACAAACAGTTGGATTTCTCTGCCCATTCGTAAGCGCTGGTCAACTGCAAGCAATATGACCGATTCGATATGTAATAGGCTATATGTTTGTCGAAAAGGGCAACATTTGATCTAGTTTTTCTAAGCCTTAGGATCCGTCGACTTGGCCAGCTGCAAACTTTATCAGACCTCCACGCCTGGTCGCTAAAGGCCGTTTACCCGTGGGAACTCACTGCACGTATGAGTAGTCGATGGGAGGGGGTTCCTTTGAGCCCGTAACCTTAGCTGCTCTAGTACATGACAAAGCCCGCATATGTAGCCCGTTTTCACGGGTCCTCCGGATGTACATAAGACGGGCAAGCATTGGTCTATCTACTGTCCATTGGCTTGTATCCAGCTAGGTATCTATATGTAGGTATCATTCGGCCAGACATGCATTTATGTGCAGCCCGAATACGATAAGGGTGCTATGCCACGTATAGGTACGTTGGTATGTCTCAACCTAGAGGGAAAGGGACTGACAACATACGTACTGAACCACTTCGTATTAGATCAGGTAGATGCTTTTCGTACGGGTATCTAATCGTTGCCTTTCAGTCAAACACCTGCAATAATCGATCACCATGCAAGCCCGTCTCACTCATCGGTATTTCAGGACGTGGTATTTCGCTCCTGTAGATAATACATGGAATCCTACATATTGAACACACCACCCATCCAGCCATCCTAGCGTCACTCCCGAAATCCTTTATCAATTTTCTGGGACAGCTGCAATGCACCCCAAGATATGAACCCTCCCACACAGACTTAAAGGGGTTCATTACGATTTTACCCTAGGTCGACTCAGCAATCAGGTCACATCCGTCCCAAACAGGACGAGCCCAGATCCTTAAGTTGTGAGCCTTAAGATATTAGGGGCTCATGCTACTGCGTATATGTAATGTATGAATAGTTCATGCCGGTCGGCAGTCTGCCATGCAAAATGCAAATATGAGCGGGATCCTTTCATGCCTCCTTATGATTGGGCTTTGCAGCCTCCAGAATGGCATCCGAGCCTATTTAATACTATTCTCTACTACGGCTTCTCTAGATACCTATCACTCTTATTACTATACAAGAGTAGCATTAAGGTCGTCTTCCCACCCGCTTACACAGTAGGGCTGACTCATAGCACCAACGATGCCCTCAGATGGAAGGCATCTCAACAGCACATTGTGGAGGACCATCCGGTCGATTTCGCCGCAACCCCCATTCTCTCGTCAAAGCATGCACGCGAGAATAAATCGTAGGATGGATCCCCAAGATTTACCAGAGATAATCCAGCAGTGTTCAAGTGGGAGATTTTGCGCCCTGGCTTTGTACTTACTGATGGGCTCCGTTGATACTTGGTATCAGCATGCTAACAAAGTTACATGTAACAGACTCCGGGACTACTGCAAGAGGTATGCGGTCTTAATATAAATAGCCAGGACAAGGTTCGTCTGTAAAATTATAGCTACTGCTATGCCGCTCTATGTAAGTGAGCATCTTGATAGATGAGTCGGGTACTCTTGAGTATGCTTTACAAGCCATGCATGAATATAGACACCTGTCAAATATCAATGCCAATGACAATGGCAATATACACCAGATCCGTGACCACTTATAGCCGATGAATACATGAACTCCCTAAATAGTTAGAAGCCCTCAGTAATCATCCGATCTCCCATCCCATCCCATCCCATCCCATCCCATTCCCACGGACAATAGGCGTCTCGCCCTTCGACGCCGGTGTCCGTATCTCAGGGTATGCAGGCTCACCTATCTACCTACCTACCTCCGTACTCAACTCCCCAGCACCCACCGTATCGTCTACACACCCACCTCCTCCTAACCGCCATCCCAACCTCGCAGGGCATCTACCCACCAGTTCAAGCAGCTATCCAGCCCCTCCAAGCCAAGCGCCGAGGGGGCGGGGGGGGAATTAACATAAAATACAATTAAAACCCTGAGGTTGGGAGGGAGCAGCCTCTAGTTTCAAATACATCGAGGCCTCGCGTAGACGCGCGGATCAGCCATCCGCCTATGAGAAGCTGCTCTTTGCGCCTCCCCTCCCCTCCCCACCCCCGACGCAGAATCCTGTGACGGTGGCTGGCCGCAGCGCATACGGAAACCAGCAGCTACTTGACTTACCTCCCTATATACCTAACCTACCTACTGTCGGACTTAAATTCGACAACCATCGCCTCGAGTCGTACCGGACCATGTAGCTGCGTAGTAGAGAGACAGTCGTCAGGGAGAGACAGCGCTTCTGGGGAAGAAGGAGGGGGGCGGGAGGAGGGGGACCGCGCCGCCGTCAAACGGTGGCGTCGTGGCTCGGTGGCGCGCGGGCCAAAGCATCGGACCGTACGATTATATGGTACTGTACACTTGACAGCGGCCGGGTTAGATTAAGGACGTAAGGGCTCGCTCGTTAGTAAGTAGGTACATACAAGACTTAGCCGTAAGAGACAACTTAGGTGAGGTGTGGGAAAGATCATGAAGAGAACGTTGAGCTCGTGTCGATTGGTACACCACACACACGCGCATACATAGCCCGTATCCGGAGTAACTCGTAGATATTATGGAATGCTCCATCGTCCGTAGCAAGAGGGTGTTGTTCTACAGCGTATAGTACCCCATGTTCCGGATGAAAACGGTCGTCGTCTCGATAGACGGCAGGTACGCACGACCTATTGGCTCCTTATTCCGTATTGTAATGTCGTGATCATAATCAACACTTGCCTGTAGTAGATCAAGATGCATGATACTAGCAAGACGAGGGCTGAACGTAGCAGATTCGGACAAGCCCACGACAATCACCACGCGAAAGAATCAAAACTTGGGTCAAATATGCTCAGGTCGGCCATACGGACGAATACAAGGCAATGCTTATATTAGTATGCCATTGCTCTATAAAAACACTGTAGCAGCCTGACGATCCTCATCAATTGGAGGACATCGTCAAGTGGCCGCAGTGATAAGCGCAAATACCTAGAAAGCCCAGCACCCATCGTTCTGTAGTGGTCCTGGACTTGTGTACCGAATTATTTCTTCCGCATTTTCTCGGGACCATCATCAGTATCAGCCATTCACACAAGACGCCCAGTGGAGTTTGTTGGTATTCTTTCTTGATTTGTTGATGCTAGACGCAAGGCTGAAGCCGCGAACCTTGCCTAACCCATATGCAGCCAATCATGAGAACCGTCCACACGACCAACTCCGGCTCAAACCCATCTTATATCGAGGAGGGGTAGAGCATGATACGAACAGAAGCACCGAAAGACTTGGAGGGAAGGGGCGTAGCGAACTTGGCCCGGACGACACCAGAGTTGCCTGTCAGAACGGAGCGTTGTCAGTGGACGAGTTCGGCTTGGTCCACATGGCGATGAATTGACGGGAATAAACGTACCGTGCGGCCTGGTGACCTTACCCCAGATCACCCGAATCTTAGTTCCTCGGATTTCCTTCTGGCCCTTGTAGACATACGCGACCTTCTTGCCAAGATAGAAGCTGTATTCAACCGTTAGACTCAAGTCCCATTGCAAGCCGGTATTTCCACAACGTACTTGGCAGCACTGGTGTCATCGACGCCCTCAATCTTGATCAAGCTCGTCTGCGGGTGCGTGGTGTGTCGGCTGCGCTGGTAGCTCAGGTGACGACCCCTATATTGCGGACTCTAGTCAGTCTATGGTGTCTCTCTGGATGTATTCGATTGCTCGTGAGGAATCTAATTCGTGATTTAAGTCCCACATCGGTATGTCCTTGATAAAGAAAGGTCGGGTCGGTTGTGATCCATGGGCTACTCACTTGACGTATACTACAAGCAAGAATGTCAGCATCAGCCAGCCAATAACAAAAGACGCGTCGTAATTCTCGAGAAAAGGAGGGCAATGGAATCCGGGACGAATGATGATGCGCCGACGGGATCGCAATGTTGAATATCGAACAGTTAGGGAAGATTACTCACATCTGTGACCTGCTTCGGAAGGCATCTTGACTATTTTTCTCCGCCGCTCTCAGAAATCCAAAGGGGACTGGAGTCGGGAGAAGTATGTCTCTCAAGAAGACTTTGTATGTGCTGAACGAATTGTCGTCGGTTGTTGCGATGTCCAAATCTCGAAATAGGATCGGGTCTTGACGACGGCTGCTTGAGGGTGGAGGATTGGTGCGAAATCGTTAAGCGAGCCCTGTGGCAGACCACAGAAAACAATTTTTCTCTATGCTCCGGTGGCTGGTGCGGGTCCGTATCCTCGGACAGCCACATGTGGCTTATCAGCCGTTGCCTTCCAATAGGAATGGGCTTCTGCTGGAGGCATGTGGGGGGAAAAGGTGATGACCAAGCCGTCATTTGTTGCCAGAATAGGCTTAACACAATACTGTAATGGGACTCGCGTACCGGTTAAAGTTCGGTGACCTACAGGAAAGTCGTAGGTTAACCAGCTGATAATCTACTTCATTTGGTAAGCGCACGTGCGGCTTTTCATGGCTTACTGCAACATTTCGTCATGGATGACATCGGGTATCTCTATCAAACAGCGATTTCCCTGGCAGCCTAGGTATATAACTTGATAATGATAAGGTCGCCTATGTATATGATAGTATAGTACTTGAAAAGAGTCGCAATGAAAAACACTTGGTATAAATAGAGTATCGAGTGAAACAAGCAGAAAACTTGATCGAGTTCCAATGGTCTGCCTACAATTAATTTAATTACACTGGTCCCTTCGCGTTGGACATGTAGGCAGACAGACCTCTGTGATACGTTCATTTTCACCGCCCTATTGGGGTTATGTGATACTGCCTACGCGGATATTTTTGAATCATCTTTTATATTTATTTAATTGTTTACTATTATTGCTATTGTTATTATTTCGAACATTTTATATAAACAAACTTAATGCCGCCTTGTTAGACTGAATCGAAGTCTCCGGGCAGACCGGGTATGTGTATTCGGACTTAAGTTGCAATCAGACTCAACCTTACGTGGGCACTTCAATCCTTGGGTCTCTCTACTCACCAAGGTGCTATATATACCTGTTGTGCAACGCCCCGGCAGGCTCACACACCTCATTTAGGTAGGCGATCCGTGGAAGATGCTGGTGTGGCAGACCAATGTTTCATTTTTCTATGCGTGATGGCCTCTTAACTCCGGTAGGACTGAAAGCAACACACTACAACACAAGCACCGTACAGTAAGGTGCGTCAATTTTCCACTCCACGTATACATATCAATCTCTATACAACCATTAGAAAAGCAGCTCGAGGTTGAACCCCGCCGCGATCGAACGCCCTACATATGCCGTCTTGCCATAGAGCCAATCGTTGGAGCTGCGCAGAGCGTGGTGAGCAAGGGCACGCACACTAGTGCTACGTTTTCCGTCATCTTAAACGTAGCTGTGCAGCTGTGGAACTGCCAATGCCAGCTTCCAAGAAAGACGTCGGTCCAATACTGGTTATACAGCACAGAATGCGTATAGAACAAAATGCGTATACTCGCAGAAGCCTGTCGTGAAAGAGGTGCAACATTGCCCGTTGAATCACCCTAACGTCGAATTCGGGGTACAATTATGGTGAAGGCAACCAAATGTGCTCCCGTATCGGTGTTCTAGTCAAGTTTTCTCTCTCTGTTCATTACGCAGCTTCATTCTGTTGGTCTTGTTGCCAGCTACAACGTGGCGGCGTTAGGCATTAGACGCCTTCTCTATTAATAATCCCTCAGTGTCATACCAAGTGGGTGTGACAACCGCAAGAGGCTATAGAGGCATATATTCCTTTCAATTAATAATTCATCCTACTGCAACCACATCTAAGCCGGATGATTCAGGAAGGCCAATCCATGAACTATAGCTATTAGGTTAAACTAGGTATACAGTTTTTTACAGCAATCTCTAAGAAAAACAAGGCACTCTCATCAGAACAATATAGGAGTAGTAGCCACACGGCAGTGATACCTAATAGACCTCGGAGAAAAAGAGGGTTTACCGTTGTGTATGTAGTAGTATATTCCACATACAACCGCAGTTTAGACCCCTACAGATCCTACCAGATCCATACTAACCTACATAGATACCACCTAAGTCTTCAAGTGATAAGGAATATTAAATAGGTTTCTACCTTACCTACATAGCTAGTAAGTGCCTAAGGTAGCTACCTACATAGGCAAAGGATACACTTATATACCTAGCCGCTCGGGTTTGTGTTTCTCCAGGAACTTGCTTCCTTCGATACAAAATAACCCCGCGGTCGGCGCAAAACTAACTTACACCCTCACTCCATGCCAGGGCCAGCCTGTCAGTGCTGGGTCAGGTACCTTTGAGGAGCTGAACAGAAGCGGGACCTTGAGTAAGCTCCCCACTAGTACATAATTGTCCTACTTGCTCGCCTATCTTTGTTTGTGAACAGGGCCACGCATTGTACCTACATAACGGTTACATACGTAGAGCTTGCCATCCATACTATCATTTGTAGGTAGGTACCGCCTTACAACATTCAATACAACTTATCTGTCTGTCCGCCCGTCCCGGCCTCTCGAACCCCCAGTCTTCTTCCATCGTACTCTCGTCACCCTTACTTCGGCTCTTGCCATATACTGCCATATCTACTACACCTGTCGATTCCTTTTTTTCGTTTTTTCCTTAATTCCCTCCTCACATTTTATCTACTCATTCTTCTAATTCCCACACTATCCTCGCGAGCACACACACACGACGCAATGGATTCCGCAGTAGGGTAAGCTTGTTATAATAACCCCGCGCTCACCCCGCTATTTCATCATTGTGTTTTTTTATATCCCCGTTATCCAAGCTTGCTATCTTTTTGGAGCTTTGCGCAGCTCTCGTCCCGTTTGGAGCCGCGAAGAACTTGAGGGGCATGCAGAAAATATCCTTTCATACATACTTAGTAGACACACGGTACTGACCACTGCCCTTTGCTAGTACGATGGAGCTCAAGGAGAACACTGTCATCATCGTCCTCGGAGCTTCCGGAGATCTTGCCAAGAAAAAGACGGTAAGTGACACGTTCTTACTTCGTATAAGGTGTTCTTATATACCGTATCTACCCCGCCGACTGAAAAGCTCCTTGGCTAATGACTCTTAGTTCCCTGCACTCTTTGGTCTGGTGAGTTACAGACTCTTGCTGCTCTACCTTTCCTCCTAGCAGATCGACAATTAACATCCCACGAGTATCGTAATCAATTCCTACCGAAAGATGTCAAGATCGTTGGATATGCGCGAACGAAGATGGACCATGAGGAATACCTCAAGCGCGTCAAGTCATATATCAAGACTCCTACCAAGGATATGGAGAACCAACTAGCCGACTTCTGTAACCACTGCAGCTACGTGTCCGGCCAATACGACCAGGATGAGTCGTTCCACAACCTCAACGCCCACCTGCAAGCCCTTGAGGGCGGCCGGAACGAAACTCATCGTCTATTCTACATGGCCCTCCCACCTAGCGTCTTTACCATCGTCTCTCAACATCTTAAGCGATGCTGCTACCCCACCAAAGGCATTGCACGTGTCATTGTAAGAGCATTCGAGGCTGGTTGGATTAGAAATGGATGCTGATTATTTGAAATAAATATAGGTCGAGAAACCCTTTGGAAAGGACCTAGCTAGCTCGCGGGAGTTACAGAAATCCCTGGATCCCGACTGGAAGGAAGAGGAGCTCTTCCGTATTGACCACTACCTTGGAAAGGAGATGGTCAAGAACATCCTCATCCTTCGATTTGGTAATGAGTTCTTCGGCGCTACTTGGAACCGACACCACATCGACAATGTTCAGATAACTTTCAAGGAACCCTTTGGTACCGAGGGCCGTGGTGGATACTTTGACGAGTTTGGAATTATTCGAGACGTCATGCAGAACCATCTACTTCAGGTCCTGACACTGCTAGCCATGGAGCGGCCCATATCTTTCTCGGCAGAAGACATTCGTGATGAGAAGGTTCGCGTGCTGCGTGGGATCCCCGCTATCGAACCGAAGAACGTTATCATCGGCCAGTATGGGAAGTCTCTTGATGGAAGCAAACCATCCTACAAGGAGGATGACACGGTTCCTAAGGAATCGCGCTGCCCAACGTTCTGCGCATTGGTTGCTTACATCAAGAACGAGCGATGGGATGGTGTACCATTCATCATGAAGGCCGGCAAGGCCTTGAACGAGCAAAAGACCGAGATCCGAATCCAGTTCAAAGATGTTACTAGCGGTATCTTCAAGGACATTCCTCGGAACGAGCTGGTCATGCGTATTCAACCGAATGAGAGTGTTTATCTGAAGATGAACTCGAAGTTGCCAGGATTGAGTATGCAGACGGTAGTAACTGAGCTCGACTTAACCTACAGACGGCGATTCTCAGACCTCAAGATCCCCGAGGCGTATGAATCACTGATTTTAGATGCGTTGAAGGGCGACCACTCCAACTTTGTCAGAGATGATGAGCTTGACGCTAGCTGGAGGATCTTCACTCCGCTGCTTCACTATCTTGATGACAACAAGGAGATTATCCCGATGGAGTACCCATATGGTGAGTAGAGACCTAGAATCTTAACTCGGATGGACAGTAGCTGATGAATTTTGCAGGTTCTCGAGGGCCGGCGGTCTTGGATGACTTCACATCCTCCTACGGCTACAAGTTTAGCGACGCTACGGGTTACCAGTGGCCGATGACATCGGCGCTAGCCTCTCATAAGTTGTAAGTAGCTATCAGGACAGTGATTTTGGTGATATATGTCAGGCAACCTTGTGAATCCGCTGAGAATGCCGGCTGACGACTTCATGCGCAGTTGATTTGGTGACGAAGCAAGAAAGTTTGCCGATGAGCAGTCTTAAGTTGCTAAGGGGGAGGGCATCTGATGATACCTAGCAGGGCATATCGGAGTTCAACGCAATCAGTGAATATCATTTGCAAGGAAAATTGATGTTGTTCATATGTTCAATCTGATTTCTTAAAGATCGGGGTGGCGTTTATTCTTATTAGCCTCAGGCTCTTATGATAGGTAGAAAAGCAGTGAAGGCCCAATGGACGTACGTTGGTACCTGTTGATTCGTGCGTCCAATCGTTTGTGAATACCGATATGTTTCTTGACCTGGTAATGCACAACACATGTTTATCTAATAATATGATGCCTGCCTGCGATGGAATTAACATATCTATGTAAGGCATGGATGGTCCCGAATACCTGGATTAAGGGGGTTAGGGGTTTCTTGCCGCTGGCACTACCCCCTAATTCAGTAAAGTGTGTGACTTGGTAAGTGGCAGTGTTACCGAAAATGTTCCGCTCTTATAAGTATATAAGTATATGTTCGGCTGTTCATAAAATACCTGGTAATTATTATATGATTTGTGTTTTTGAAGCGGCTTGGGCTTTTGAGCGCTTTATGTCGATGAGCAGCTTCTACGTGGTATAATAATTGCGGTTTCTTCAGAACGAGTGACGTGATTGCGGTAACACAAAATATAAGGGGGAAAAAACACGGGGTCAGGAAATTACGAAGCCGCAAACGTATATGCCGGAAATATACGGCTGCCGAAAAAACCCCATGCGGGCGGATGTGACTGTTAGTGCTGACTAAAGTACCGAGCCTGATGTCTATACGGAACGGTAGGACTCGCAGTTGGAAGAAGTCGGAGACTAGCAAACGTCGTAGGCCTTCTTGTGTCGACTATCGATGCCGTGGTCCTACCGGCTTAAATGACTGTATTCTTAACGTGTGATCTAGAGCTTCACCTACAATATGATTTGTGCTGCGCATATATCGTAAACACAGTTATCACGAAGGTTTCTCGATCTACTCGCCCGAATCGTACACACATCCATGATATGGATTAATTGCCATTCAACGACTGCCGAGCTGCAAAGACGAGGGGTTCCTGTACATGTATATACAAGTTGAGTCATTGCCTAGCCACCTACCCAGTTAGCTGCAGAGTTCCATCGTGTCCCTTATAGGTCGAAGTGACGTTAGGGACCATCCTGCCAACGATGAGTAATTGGCCATGTGCTTGAACTTATGAGTAACCTAGACTTTGAGCCGGAATCTTTGACTCCTAGCATTTATGTACGAGTATGACCTATGTAGTATTAGTTATCTTGAGCTTCGGGGGTCCGCACCTCTGCCCGCAACTAATATAAGATCTAACCAAGCAGCCAAGAAATAACCTAGGACCCTTATAGCATCCTTCAAGCGCATACTTAAGCGATGATACATAAGGTTGTATGTACATACATTATGTGTGTACGTAAGGACATGAGAATGTAAAAGCAACAACGAATAAGTAGTATAAGTGTCGGCGGATCGACGTAGTTCATGATTTCGTTCCGAATATTTATACTATCGACTTCCCCAGCCCGTTGATTATTATTTACCTACAAGTAGATCCTGCAGGGACCCGCGGGTCCGCTGTTCCTGTTCCACATCCTGAGCCTGTTAGGTACCCGTGCTGCCGTGTCCGTATGCGTGTTCCGTATTTTCTACCAATGGATGCGGTCTGCTGCTCGGGAGTCATTCCGCACTACGGTCCGTTTAAGGCAGCTCCTAGAAATTATATGTCAACATATAACCCGTAGCTTGATCTAGATTATTTCCAGGCGCCGTTGATTGGCCCGACTGCATTCAGCTAGATCTCGCGAGCTGGGGTTCTCTCCCCCCCCCCTTCGCGATCTACCTACGTATGTATGACTCGTGGCAAGACGCAAAAGTTGTTGCCTATTTGCTATTATATGCTATTACATGCATCAAATGAAATGGATCGCTTACTTTTGCGTATTTTGCGTATCTGTAGTGTCCTTTAAATAAGGGCGAATTTCGCTTCGTATCGCGAAGTCCTGGCTACTTACGTTAGCTCCCTACGCCAGCGTTCTAGTTTCTGGGCAGGCTGCATTGCCATCGTCCGCGCGCACAGCTGCCGCCCCCTTCAATCAAACCTTGCTAGCGAAGAGCCTCGTATTTACTTAAGCCTGCTGCTGCCTGCACTGGCTACGTGTCTATACCGTTCTGTAAACCTAGAAAACCTTCATAAAATCCTCGATGGGCAACTAGTCCTGCACGGTGTCACCAGCGTCGTTCGTTACCTACCTGTAGAGCCAAAGGCCTTACCTAGTTATACTAGATTCCAACGGCGACATGGCAGAGATAGAAGAGACCACTTCTTCCTCCAACAATGAGAAACCAGAGAAAGAGGAGGCGGCCCGGCGTCATCAGAAACTGCGGCCGGAGAGAGAGCCTACATATCGGGATTATCTCGTGAGTGCTTCATCAAGGCGCGCCTCACCGAGAAGATTGAAACTCACTAAAGTCGAAACAGAGAATCTTCCAATATGCCAAGTTCTGGGATTTCCCACTGATGATTGCGGCCTCCCTAGCAGCTATGGGCTCCGGTATCGTACGTCTACATCCGACCCCTAGTTGATAAACAGAGAGACTGACCACTCCTTTAACCCGATAGACTCTGCCGTTGATGAACGTAGTATTCGGTAAGAGTTCTCTCGCCTAAGGGATAAGAAGTTAAAAAAAAAAAAATAAAAAAAAAAAAAAAAAAAAAAAAAAAAACTAAGAACGAAAAATATTTTTTCGAAAAAAATGAAAACAAAAGAAGAAAGCTTCACTCATCAGCTTAACAGGAAAATTGGTTGGCAACTTCACCAGCTACGCCCTCCCTGCATCCAGCCTCACACAAGAAGAATTTCGATCTGCTCTCGATAGAAATGCGTAAGTCTAAACATTGCATTCTCTAGGTTCATGGCTGATACTTTCAATCCTAGACTATACCTCTTTCTTCTCTTCATCGCGAGATTCGTGTTAACCTACATCAACAAGGTACCATCATCCCTGCTTCTACCTATTTCTTGACTTGTACTGAAAGTAGTAGTATGGCTACCGTATGATTGGCATTCGAATGGTGAGTAGCATCTAGAGTTGTTTATTCCCGTCCTGGCTTGCCTCGGGAGCAAGAATTCCCTGTTGGGTTATACTGGACGGTCCAAGCCTCCCGAGTAGGGTCAAAGGGCTCTCGATAATTCGGATACTGACCCCGGATGCCGTAGTCTGCCGCCATCAGACTCGATTACCTGCGCTGTCTCTTCGGTCAGACCATTCATGTTCTGGACTCGATGCCGCCGGGCTCCGCCGCAGGTACCATTACGACGACAGCAAATACGTTGCAGCTGGGCATCTCGGAGAAACTCGGTGTTTTCACCGAGTTCCTGGCTACGATAGTCGCGGCCACCATCATTGCCTTCATCTACAGCTGGTCTTTGGCTCTTGTGACGTGTTCGATGCTCCTGTTCATCCTCATTTCTGTGGGCATCCTGCTCCCGCTCATCGTCAAAGGCAATGCGAGAGTCACCAACGCAGAGACGAAGTCATCCTCGATAGCCAGCGAAGTGTTCTCGTCTATCCGAATGGTGATCGCGTGCGGCGCCGAGTCCCAGGTTGCCAAGCGTTTTGCGGTTTGGGTCCAGGCAGGCAAGAAGCACGGTCAGCGGCTGTCGCCCTTGGTCTCTCTTCAGTTTGGCCTAATCTTCTTTGCGCTTTTTGCCTCATTCGGTCTTGCGTTCTGGTATGGGGCCAAGTCTTTCGTCGAGGGTCGAATTGACGGTATCCAAACCACCGTCATCGTGCTCTTTTCGGTCATGATGATGGTCATGTCTCTTGAACGAATATCAACGCCGCTTCTTGCCGTTGGCAAGGCTACGGTGGCCGCTTGTGAATTCTTCGTTGTCATCGATGCTCCTCGGCCAGACCCGGGCGTGCTCAAGGAACCAGACGTCTCGGCAACCGACGACGTTGTCTTCAAGGATGTCGATTTCGCCTACCCGAGTCGACCACACGTCAAGGTCCTGGACCAACTCAATTTAAGAATCGAGGCCGGGAAACTGACGGCTATTGTTGGACCTTCAGGCTGCGGAAAGAGCACGATAGTCGGTCTAATAGAACGATGGTATAGCTTGAGAGACCAACATGTCCTTGCGAAAGTCACTGAGAAAGAAAAGAAGAATGGAAAAGGAAAGAAAAAGTCTGAGGATGACGCAGGCGAGAATAAATCCCCCGAGAACACGGAAGACACCGGTGCCATTGTAGAGTTGAAGGGATCGATAGCTACTTGCGATCATGAGCTGGATGAGATCGATATAAAATGGTGGCGGTCCCAGATCGGTATAGTACAACAGGAGCCATTCCTATTTAACGACACTATCTACAAGAACGTCGCATATGGTTTAATAGGGTCGGAATTCGAAAACGAATCTGAAGAGCGGAAAAGAGAGCTTGTTCAAGACGCTTGCAAAGAAGCCTTTGCAGACGAATTCATCGATCGTCTACCTGATGGTTACGAGACGCTCGTTGGTGATAGCGGCACAAAACTTTCGGGGGGTCAACGACAGCGAATATGTATCGCCCGAGCGGTAATCAAAAGACCCAAGATTCTCATTCTTGACGAGGCTACGTCGTCAATAGATGTTCGAGGAGAGCGCATTGTCCAGGCCGCACTGGATAAGGTGTCGCAGAATCGAACGACGCTAACTATCGCCCATCGACTTTCAACGATCAAGAAGGCCGACACGATCATCGTGCTCCAAAAGGGGAGGACTGTGGAGCAGGGGACTCATGACTCACTCCTGGAGAACGAGAACGGGGTATACTACGGCCTTGTCCGTGCCCAGCAGCTCTCCCTGGGCGAGCCTGAACCCAGCGATTCCGAGGGCCCGGAAAAAGAAGAAGATATCGGTGCGGTTCTTAGTCGCGAGAAGAGTGCCGCAACCTCGGAAGGAGGGATCATACCAACTAGAGAGGGCGAGAAGACCCGAGGCTTGTTCGGTAGCTTCGGACGATTACTATATGAGCAACGGTCCCACTTCCTATCCTACACCATCATTATTATCGGTGCGATGTGTGCAGCGGGTAAGAAATCGATCCGACTTCCTTCTGGGTGTCGACAGAAAATTTGACCTGCTAACCTCCTCTTACAGCCGGAACCCCTGTGCAAGCATATCTCTTCGCAAAGATCATCGTGGTCTACACTTTTATTGGGGATCTGGATAAGTTCACATCAGAAGCTAACTTCTGGTCCTTGATGTGGGTTGTGCTCGCTGTCGGTATTGGCCTGTCTTATGCCGTACTGTGCTTAGTGGCGGACCATTTTGCCTGTGTAGGTGTTGCGCCCCTGAACTTGGTTAACGAACCCCGTCTATTAACTACTCGAGGTAGTACGTCTCCTCGACATATCGACAAAAGTATTTCGAAGACATTATCCATCAGCAAACATCCTTCTTCGACTACGAGGACAATGCAACGGGGACACTCACGGCCCGCGTGGGAGGCGACCCGAAACAACTCGAGGAACTGCTCGGCACGAACATGGCTATGGTTTTCACATCGTGAGCGACGCTTGCCTTTCCCCAAGCCCCCCTATCCCTTTTCTCACTACTAACACGAGTTAATAAGATTCTTCATCCTTTTCGGGTCCTTAGCCATCGCCTTCGCCTACGGCTGGAAGCTCGCCCTTGTAGCCACCTGCGTGACGATGCCAATAGGCCTCGTGGCCGGATACTACCGGTTCAGATACGAGCTAGAGTTCGAAGAACTGTACGGCGCCGTATTCGCCGAGTCGTCCAAGTTCGCCGCCGAGTCGATCGGCGCATTCCGTACCGTTGCCTCTCTCACCCTTGAAGACACCATCTGCGATCGCTACCAAGGTCTGCTGAGCGGCCACGTCGTCGAAGCTTTCAGGAAGGCAAGGTGGTCAACGATCATCTTCGCCTTCTCGGACAGCGTCAGTCTGGCCTGCACCGCGCTCATCTTTTGGTACGGCGGCACGCTCCTGGCGTCCCGCGAGTATGAGGTCCTTAACTTCTTCATCTGCTTCATGGCCGTGACCCAGGGGGCCGAAGGGGCCGGCCAGGGGTTCAGCTTCGGACCCAACGCGGCCCGGGCCTCGGCCGCCGCCAACCGCATCCTCAACACCCGCGAGACGCGGTACAGGGAGACGAGCGCGGCGACGGCCAAGATCCCGGACACGGACGGCGGCATCAAGGTCGAGCTCGAGGACGTGCGCTTCCGGTACCCGACGCGCGACGTGTCCATCTTCCGGGGCGTCAACATGACGATCGAGAAGGGGCAGTTCGCGGCGCTGGTCGGCGCCTCGGGCTGCGGCAAGACCACCATCGTGTCGCTGCTGGAGCGCTTCTACGACGCGCAGCGGGGCCGCATCCTCGCCAACGGCACCGATATCACCTCGGTCAACGTGTACGACTACCGGCGGCACCTGTCGCTGGTGGCGCAGGAGCCGACGCTCTTCCAGGGTACGCTGCGCGAGAACATCCTACTGGGGGTCGACATAGACGCCGTATCCGACGAGGAGCTGTACGCCGTCTGCCGCGACGCCAGCATCCACGACTTCATCGCCTCGCTGCCCGACGGCTACAACACCGAGGTCGGCAGCAAGGGCGTCTCGCTGTCGGGCGGCCAGAAGCAGCGCGTCGCCATCGCCCGCGCCCTCATCCGGAACCCCAACCTCCTGCTCCTCGACGAGGCCACCAGCAGCCTCGACTCGGAGAGCGAGAAGCTGGTGCAGGGGGCGTTCGAGCGTGCCGCGGCGGGGCGCACCATGATCGTGGTCGCGCACCGGCTGGCGACGGTGCAGAACGCCGACGTCATCTTCGTGCTGGGCGAGGGCAAGGTGCTCGAGAAGGGCTCGCACGCCGAGTTGTTGAAGAAGAGGGGTGTCTATTGGCATATGGTGAGTCGCCCGCCTCTACTTGTCAACCTTTGATTTCCACGCCGTGACATGTGGGTTTCTTGCTAACAAATGTGTTGTCGCAGTGTCAGAGCCAAGCTCTCGATAGGTAGCGGTACGGGAGGAAAAAAAAACCCTCCTTGTTTGGGCCTGGAAGGTCCGTATGCATAGGTTAAGGCTTTTGTATAAAGGGGTCAAAGATTTATTGACCACAATGAACATCTCAACTGGCATAAAAAGCGTTGCGGGATATGTACATCATGGATTCGTTCAGCTGGCGCGCATGGAGTATACCCGATCCCCTCTATTCTTATGTACATTATAATTACCCTATTCATCATGAATTCACACGCCTCTTTTTCAAGACCAATAGAAAGAAGTATGGCTCCTAGATCGATGCCCAATGTCTGTTAATTTGACCTTTATCATATTCTCAATGACCTCGAGGCTGACTGATAGTTCTATTCTCCATTTCTAGGCATGGTACTGTATACTCATAATCTTCTTTAGAGTATCATCTCAATCCTTTTTCTCCATCTACCGTCCCCTCCTTCGGACACAGTACGTAGCCGATTCTATTTCGTAAACTCCGTCTAGTCCCTTCTATATTTAGGTATAGCACGGTGAAGAGTTCCGCTCAGGCGTTACAGATGTCGTCCAGGGCCCAAGATACTCGATAGCTACAGCAGGCCCATCCATACGACACTAGTGCCGTACCAAGTAGAGATCAATCATGGAAACCGCTAGATATGCTCTCCCAACGCGATACCCATAAAGCCCACGGCCGATAAGACGGTCTCGTAGCTCCCTTCGTAGGTACGGTAAACATACGCCACCTAGCAGTCCGTCGCCCATCCCATTCCTCACCCAATACCCCAGAAAGCGAAGGAAAGAATTCGCACATTCTTAAGCAGCTGCCTCACCCACCTTAATTTCTACCGTCTCAGCCTCTACCACCTCAGTCTCTGGCGCCTCAGCCTTTACAGCCTCAGCCTTTACCGCCTCGGCCTCTACCGCCTTCCCCTCCCCCGTCTCCCGCACCACGCCGTCGTCCTCCACCACCGTGACCTTTGGCTCGTCCCTCACAGCCGCGCCCCCAGCAGCTGCCTTGGCGGCCTTTCTCGCCTTCCTCTTGGCGCGCTTCCTCGTTCTCGCCGCTTTCTTAGCCGCATCATTTTTCGATGGAGGCAAGGCAGCCTTCTTAGCTTTCACCCGTGCTCTTGCGGCTTCCTTAGCCGCGTCACTGTTTGGCGGCGGCAATGAGGCCTTAAGGGCATCCCGCGCTGCGATCTTGGTTGCGCGGGTTCCGGGTGAGAGACTCCGCCAGCGGGGCTTGCGGGTAGAGGTGAGCTCTATGGCGCTCGCTGTTTCCATGACCGGGTTATTTATATATTAGGAGATGAGTTAAGGAGTTTTGGTATTGAGTAGGTATGAGGACCCGGGATGTCTGCTGTGTCGTAGGTAGTCGTTGTGGTAAGGCTATTATATATATTTCATTCAGCGGCTATTGTAGGTTTTGTAGGCGAAGAACCTTCAATTCTATTGTTCAAGGTTTATTGTATGTGTGGGGCTCCATAGCCCCCGATAGTGGTCCGAGTTGCCTGTAGGGCCTATTCCAGTAGCGGACTTAAGCGCTATTGGTGAATGCCGTTTAGCGTGGTAGTTATGGCCTGTCCTACTGCATAAGATTTTGAACTTCGGATTACTAACTACTACGTAGTTAAGACCGAGAGGGTAGATAACCTGACCTATGGCTCCATATCGGCCTATTTCCGATTTCTCAAAAACTAAAGTTACCTAACAATTGCCCCTGGTTCGGTTGGTTTATTATATATATACGCTGCCTTTTTTTTGTTAAATAAAAGTAAAGTAACTGTTGTATAGGGTCTAATAATTGAAATAAACTTTTATAAAAAATTAGAAAAATTAATATAGCATTATAGGTTATATTATTATAACTGCTTTATAGGTATTAATAATTATATAAGCTTTATACCTAGATTTTAATACTTAAAGACGTTAGTTAACGAAATTTATAATAGTTAATTAAACCTTTTATAGTAAGCCTACTTCTTTTATTAATATATTATAGGCATTTTTTAATGGACCTATAAGTTAAGTTATTTACCCTTTTTATATAACTTATATAATGATTTTTATATATTCGGGCTAATTAAAAAGGCGATTTTAAGAATTGTTAAATAAGAATCGAAAGGGTAAATAACCTAACCTATAAGTTTATATCGGCTTATTTCCGATTTTTTAAAAACTAAAGTCACCTAATAATTGCTTAATTATTTCTGGTTCGGTTAGTTTATTATGCTGCCTTTTTTTTATCAAATAAAAGTAAAATAACTATCGTATAGCGTCTAATAATTGAAATAAACTTTTATAAAAAATTAAAAAAATTAATATAGCGTTATAGGTTATATTATCGCAACTGTTTTATAGGTACTAATAATTATATAGGCTTTATACCCAGATTTTAATACCTGAAGACGTTAGTAGACGAAATTTGCAATAGTCAACTAAACCTTTTATGGTAAGCCTGCCTCCCTTACTAGTATACTATAGGCATTTTCTAGTGGAGCCATAGGTCAGGTTATCTACCCTCTCATGAGAATCCAGGCGAAAATAAAATGCCGTGCCAGGCTAATGTGACAACTGGGATCTATCTAGCTTGAGACTCTTATATAATTACGCGAGAGTGTATGAAGATTTGTCCATCTAACAAACAGCCCCTTTTTATTCACACGAGACTCCTAGCTACACTGGACCTTGAATAACTAACTCCTTGCTCTCAATATTTCGTGATGAACAATGCAGGTCGCCTTGCTTTCAACAATGGGACTTTATACCCCGACACTGTAAAACCAAACAAGCAATATTGACGTATTACAATCACGCGGCGCCTAAATATTATAGGTCAGTATGCCTAGCTCGCACATTGACATCCTACTCAGCCACAGATACGTAAGTGTGTGTGTAGGGTTTTCTTATATAGATCGGTAGCATCCTCCTCACATATGTCCCAGGTGATTACAAATTAAACTAGATTGTAGAATTACTTACTAGATGGATCTGCCGAACTGTAATGGTAGCGTGGACGCCTTAACGAGGAATTTCTTGCTTCTATTAGTGCTACTATAAGCTCGATAATGATTCTCGGAGTAACACGTTGAGAATTCTTCAGCTAAGACTCGTTCATTTCGGAAGACACGTCATATACCACCACTTATAAGATCTAAGTCAAGACGTTGAAGGTGTTGTAAGCTTGTAGGACTTGATAGAGTCATGTAATTCTATGAGCAAGTGGCTCGACCAAAGTACCCTAGGATTTCCAAGACGTAACTCCGAACAGCGTACTTATAGCCGTACGTAGGATAGAGTATAAAATAAGTAAATTACGCGCTTATCCCAAAATAAGTTATATCCAACATCGCTCTATGCTTGCCTCTAAGATTGGTCACCATTTGTTACTACATTCTACGATGTGAATCCAATAGTTCTTCATTATCGAAAGATATGACCCTCGATATCGCATCTGATCTTATTTTACAAAGAAGATCGTCGAAGGAATCGCCGCTTATATATTGCTCGTAATACGCGTAAACTCGCCGAGAGGTCTGCTTGTGTCTCCTTGTTACACTACATATAATATTCCGGAACTCATCAGTCGGCGTTTGTAGGCGCAAGGAGCGGTGAGAAGGTAGGTAGCTAGAAGGGTAGGATACGCATAGGGGATGAACCTACGTAATGATTACTCTTGTGATCGACAGTAGATGGGTACTAGAATGGGCGAAAAACCGAGCCCCGAGATCCAACTTCTATAAGACACTTCGTTGCACAAGGTGCTGTGATGTTCGATAGGTAAATGTAAATTGAGTCGAAAAAGAAATAACTGTGCTCTTGGAATTATCAGACGGTACATCCCTCACGAGTATTTAAACCCGCCGTCTTCTTGCTTGTAGGAAACAGATTCCGCCATAGCCCTCACAGGTAACATAATATCTCTTTCACAACCTATTCTCGAGATTCTTTTCCAAAATGCGGTTTACACTCAGCCTCGTTGCTACTCTTTTTGCTGTGGCATCTGCCTTGCCTTCCGAGGGCCAGCCATTGGCTCTGCTCCAGCCAAGATGCCTAGCAAGCGGTGGTATGTTATGGTGATTTGCAATGTGTTCCTTAGCCCAAGGAACTAGAAATCATGATCTGGTAACTGATATGAACATCTCGCAGTCGACTGCACAGAAGATCAAAATAGCTGTTGCAGTGGCATATGCAGCGAAGATGAAGGTTGCGGCTGTTACACATGCAACTAGTCGACTATTTAGCTATTGAGATGTATGTTATATACCTTTCCTAGTTACTGCATCGTATACTACAGCGCCCGGACAATTCTATTTTATTTACTCTCATCGTGGGTGTTATAGATGCTGACTCTGAAAGGGGACGAGTAACAATTCTTGGCTCAATCTCCGAGGATTTATCTAATAGCCAGAAGGTGGACGGATAGAGATAAAAAGTATAAGGTCCATAACTGGGAATTGCGGAACGACGAGCAGTTGGAAGCACCCAGGAGATAGATCGACTGATGACGTACTATAGAAATATACACACTCTTTGAACTACTACAAAAATACAACATATATATCCATGATGCTTTCCTTTGTCCTAATATTCCACAGAAGAGGCGACTACCTCCTATCTGGTTTGTAATATATGTAGTTAATACAGCGTGGCGATCATCCAGCCTTTCAATCAACTCCCTCCGACCAGCCTTCAGTCTCCTGACAAGTGATCAAATTTTACCACAATAGAATCAAGAATATTTAATAACGGTCTAAATTGGTGGGTAGGGTCAAGCTAAACGTAGACGACCATGGTGTCAATTATATCACTAAGTTGAAAGATGCAAGTCTAAGGAAGCTTCGGAAGACCCGATGCAAAAATTGCAATAGAAGGGCTACTATCTTATAGCAGAGCTCTGACGATGTTTAGGTTAGATGTCCGGACTCCGAGGTTTTGCGGGCTTGTTAAATCCTCTCAATAACCATATAACCGGGTGGTTGTTTCATAACCGTATTATACCTGCTTCCCAGCCGTCCCCCTAAATCTGACCCCCCCTCCACGAACCACCCAGGCTATAAACCGTGCTTTACGCGACGCGTTTTTAACCAGGGTATTTTATTCACTTATAAATATTTCTCCATCTACGTATTCGATTTTTTTTCTAATTTTATCCTTTTATTTATCTTTTTTCGCTTTTTTAAAATGTCTATTTTATTTGTTTAATTATATACGAATTAAGCTATAGATAGCTTTTTTAAAAAAAGACCTTTTAAATTAATATCGAAAATTTATTATATCGATCGATAGTATATTCGGCGCCGATTATATAGTATATTAATATATAAAGAGGCTAATAAACGCCGTTAGAAATTTAATAAGCTATAGGAAGACTATTTAGCTATTTAAGCGCTAATTTAAGGTGCTTTAAAATATATTTTATTAATTACTCGATTTCGGCAATACGTTAAAAGGATCTTTTAATAGTAACGTTAGCCTTTTAAGCTAAAAAAACGGTAGTATTTTATTTTTTTAAAACGTTATTTTAATTTTAAAAATATAAAAAGTTATCAAATTAATTATTAGCGTATTAAATCCGTAACGAATATAAATATGTTAGGTTAAGGTATTCTACCCCTGACTTTTTAACTAGCTATCCCACGTATAAACCCTTGTAGCTAGTCAGTTAGTTAATCTATTAGCTTTTAATTTTATAATATATTTAATCTTTAGTTTTAAACGTTGCCGATACGTATACTTTTCGCTATATTTAACCTCCGTCTAACAATTTTAAAAGCTTTAAATAGGTTACCTATAATAGTTATTATATATTTACTTATTCGTTACCATATCTACAAGTCCTTTTAATTATATTAGCGAAACGTTACTAATACCCCTATAAACTGCCGGCGAATCGTTATTTATATAACTATTTATTAAAGCCCCTATTCTATAAGCCTTTATAGTAGTAGCTATTTAGGAAATAGAAAAATAGGTATAACGGCTATAATAAATGGCTGATTTTTAGCGGCGGTACTGTAAATTATAGGGTTAAATAAATAATGGTAGTTCGTTAGTTTTTTCGCTATAGAAATGCCGCTAAAACGATTCCGATTCGGAGCCGGAATAAAACGTTAATTTAAATAAATCTATCGGAATTTTTACCTTAAAATTTACGTTTAGGTAATAAAACGAATAGTTAACGGATCTTTAGTAAGCCTTTAATAGTATCCCTAAAAAATACTATAAGTTATGCCGTTAAATTAATTTAATAGTATCGAAAATAGATTTATAATACCGGCTTTTATAAAATAGACGTATTTAATATTTTAAGGCCGAAAACCCTATAAAAGCATTACGTATTAAGGGCGATTAGAAAGCGTTTTTTTAATAGATTAGTATACTTATATATAATACGGGCTATTATAAAATAGCTATTACGGAACTATTTAAATAGGCTTATTAAAAGCCTAACTAATACTTTAGGGATTTCGATAATTACCTATAGTTTTTAAAAAACTAAAATACGGAACGTTATTTATAAACGGGTAGTAGTCAATATTATTTTATAAAATTATCGGAACCTTTTCGAAATAAATTTAAAATTTAACTATTAATATTATTAAATACCCGTAAGGGTATAGTGGTAGTAGTTATTAGGTTTTAGGAATTTAAAGACCTAGGAACTATTTTAAAAAACCAGCCCCTTTTTATTAAAATAGATATTCTTTATATTAATAGCGCTACTAATATATTATCGGATCGAGCCCTATTCGTTAGTATTTCGGATATTTTAATATAGTTAATAGTATTAGAAAGAGTAGTTCGAAATACTACCTTATTAACCCCCTTATTAAATAGTACCTATAGGGATAAAGAAAATAAGGTAATACCCTATAGGATTTATAATAGTCCTATCTATTAAAAATCCGAATACCCGAAACGGAAGAGATTATAAAATAATTATAAAATAATCTATAGGTTATACCTATAGCGTTATATAGCTTTATTATATAGTATATAATGGAATTGTTTTTATCCTATAGATAATACGTTTATATACCGGTATTGTTCCGGTATTATTATATAGTCCGTATAGATTAGTTTTATAAGGGTATTCTATTAGTTTTTTTTTTTTTCCTATTAGGTTTTTTATAAGTTTTCTAATAGGTAGCTAGTAGTTAATAAATACGTATTACTTTAGTTATATATAGCTTATAGTTAGTTATCTATATAGTTTATAGCCTATAGCCTTACGTACGTACGTTATACTATTATTATTATAATATTATATTATATAGCCTATAGCTAGTTAATTAGTTGCTAATATGGTAATTAATTAATTATTTTCGCTATTTTAATAAAATCGTTCCGTTATCGTTTCGCTAATATAGCGAATACGTTTATTAATTAATTAATAACATAAAGTTAGGCGTTAGTTAGCTTAGTTTAATAGCGGTAATCCGGGTTAGTAAAAGAGTCTATTAAATAATATATATTGTTTTATAGTCGGGATAATAATAAAAAAGGCTTCCGATACCGAGTTGTTTACGTTTTAATATTATACCGGTATTATTTCGTTTTTTAGTATAGCATATATGCCTTTAGGCTAATATCCCTATTTAACCTCTAATTAAAAAACCATTAAAGCTTTAGTATTAGTATAGGTAGTTTATAACTATCGTATTATAATCGAACTAAAGTCATAGGTATTGTTTCCGTTAAATATAATGTCGGTTTATTAAAAATAATAGTATATAACTATCGAATAGACGGTATGTTTATACCGAATCGAAGTCGATTCCTTTTTAAAAAAAGGGATAATTATTAGGCCAGGGTATTCTACCCTTAACTTTTTAACTAGCTATCCTACGTATAAACCTTTATAGCCAGTCAGTTAGTTAATCTGTCAGCTTTCAACTTTACAATATACTTAATCCTTAGTTTTAAACGTTACCGATACGTGTGCTTTTCGCTATGCCTAACCTCCGTCTAATAAAATATTAATATTTTTTTCAACTGATTAAATTATTTTATTATCCGCTATATATTCCCGAAATATATATATAATATTAATAAATTTAAAGTAATAGAAAATATTAAAAATAATAAAATCGTTATCAGTAATGCTTATTATAAATATATATTCGTAAAAAACGGCGGAAATAAAACGTAAATATCGGTATTATTATATATTAGCATTAATAGCCGTACTATACCTCTTTTAATTATATACGCCGGTAAATTAATTTAATAATAATAGTATTTTAATAATAATAAAAAGGAATTTCGTATTTAGCGTTTTACTATTTTATTTAATAGATAAATAAATTAACAAATTACATTAAAATAGCTTAAAAAGGTATTTATATTTAATATTAAGCCGTTATGTTTAAACTAATAAAAAATATTAATATTCAATAGTTATAATAGCTATACTACCGAAAAATTTATATAGCTATATTATATTAATAAAATTTAGCTTATTTTTTTACCCTTATATATTTTTTATATTTTTTAGCTATTAGATTTATATATTTTTTTAGTTTTAAAGCGCTATTATCGGAAGAAACTTATTAAGATTTATAATAAATTTAAAACCGTAAATTCCGGTAAAAAAAAGTTTATCCGTATTATATAAAAGGTTTAAAATAAAACGATAACTTTAAATAATATTATAGCTAGCTAAATAGTTAATAATATTTATCTTAAAAATCGATTTAAGCCGTTAAATTTAAAATTTATATTAATTAACGATAATTAATAATAACTAACCGTTATTATAATTATTCCTATTTTTTCGGTATTTAATTTTTTAATTAAATTAGTTTAAATAGCTATAGATATACTTAAAAATTTAAAGAAAGTTATTGCTATTTAAAAAAAACTAATTAATATTAATTAAACGTTCGGATAACCTATAATACATTTTTTATTTCGAAAATTAATAAAGGCCTTCGATTAATTTATTATCGAAATTGCCCGTAAAAAAAATTATAATAATTATTTATAAGTTATATTAAATAAAGTAAAGCCTATTAAATAATAGGCAGTTTAACCGGACCTAAATAAACTGTTTATTAATATTCTATAAATTATAATAGAGAAAAAAAAGTTACGGAAAAAAGGGGGTATAGACGTACTAATTAAAGTATAAAATAATGGCTAAAATAAGGTCGATTTGGAATCTAAAAAAAACGAGGATGCGGAAGATTGTATTTTAGTTTAAGGCTGAAAATTTAAATTCAATTGGAGTTATTGTTGTTGAGTTATTTGTGAATAGCTTTAATAGATGTGATTTTTGTTGTGTTATTTGATAGTGGTTCGTGGACTAGGTGGTTCGTGGAGGGGGGGTCAGACTTATTTCATGATATGAGACACCAGCAACCTAGGTAAACTACAGCTCTTAACCTAGCACGATACCATTACGCACACCCTCAGCCCAGGGAACAGAGACTTTTGAAGCCAGTGATAGAACTATAGCCCTTCATAATTAGTGCTTCGGTTCGGAGCCCTCTATATCCGTCTTGTGTGTATTAATACAAAAATGATGTTAATGACGAATATAGCTGACTTAGCTACACAAAACACAAGACTTACAGAGAACCGCACTTACAACTCCTTACGCACATACTTCGTAGTGGCTTTGCTAAACTAGCTAGGCGAGGTGAAGCTAGCGCATAAATATGCAGGGTATAATATCATGATAATTGGCATGTGTGTGTGTGTGTGTGTGTGTGTGTGTGTATCTTACACGAGTGAACAGGTTATACAGACAAATGCAGCATGGAGATTACGTCCCATAGATCCATCGGCTTGAGAATAAGTCCTCTATCGGATTTCTGGATGTACAGGACGCCTAGCACCGAAGGCATAGTTCGGAAGTTCTCATCTACAACTTCCACGCTCTCCAAAAATATATATATTATTATTTTGCGTTACATACATACACCTAATAATACACACACACCGACTATCTTTTCCTCCGTCGCACGCTGCCGCCCTGCGCCGCTAGATGCCGGTACAGGATCTCGGCCCCGGGCTGCCACTGCCCGCTGTCGTCGAGGTAGCGGTGGTGGGAGTCGGACCACTTCTTGAAGTAGAGGTCGCTCTTCTTCTTCGGGCTGAGGGACCAGCGGTCGCGCAGCTGGAAGCCCTTAAGCCCCGTGGCGCCGACGTGGTCGTTGATGTCGAAGAAGTCGGGCGAGGCGAACTCCGGCGGCACGGGCTTGAAGTAAGGGGGGCCGAGCCCCGTCGCCGCGTGCATCGCCACGTCGTACCCGGCCCGCATCGCCGGGATCACCCCGATGCCCGTGTAGCTGGGCCCCGCGACGCTGAGCCGGCCCTGGAACGCAGCCATGAGCTCGTAGTGCGCCGCCTTCATGCGCGCCCGGTGGCCCTGCGTGTGCTGCGGGAGACACTCGCGGCAGAGGACGGCGCTCGCCAGGGGGCGCTCGTTCGCGTCGAGGCCCAGGTGGCGCCGTACGGCCTCTGTGGCCATATGCATTGCCAGCTCCTCCGTCGGCAAATACTTCCAGCCGTCCCAATAGTGGCCGCCGAGCATCACGGTGAGTTTGGTACCTGGAGGCTCGTCGCGCGTCTGTAGGTCTGAGTCGAAGATTACGCCGAGCACGCACTCATCATTATCCGGGGTAGAAGAGGGGATAAGGTAACCGAAACCGTGGTTCGGAGAGAGGAGGTTTGGGTTCGGGTACCATAGGTTGACTACCATGATAGTCACGGCGTGAGTTTCGGCCAGCGAGGGAAGACACCCTTTGGGCTCGGCTAACTGAGCAAGACGCTTGGAGAAGATGGTGCTGATTACTCGATCAAATGGCTTCGACTGCGTAATCGCACTCTTCTGCTTCATTAACGTCTGAGTAGTTATCTGGAGTAATTATTGTCAGTTCCGGTTAACGGCTTTACCGACTAGGCAATGAGCCTTACCAGCACTTGGCCCTTCTCATAGGCCAAAGAGGTGACTGGCTCATTGGTCTTGATCGTCACATTGTTCCTTTTTTGGAGATCCTTAATCAACTCATTTACGAGCGACAGCAGCCCGTCCTCAAAGGTGATGAGCTTCCAATGAATCGCTTTCTCTGCCAGCTCAATGATCTTCTTACCATTAGGACCATGGGTGATATCGCCCTGAAGCATCAGGTCCTTCAATGCAACCCAAGTGTGGCCTCGATGGACCGGAAGCATGAATTGATAATAGAGGCTATCGAATATCGTTTCTTTTGCACTCAACTTGTATACGTCGCCTCCGTAGATGCCGTGCATTACGCCAGAAAGCAGGTTCTTTACCGGTCTGTCATCCCCACAGATCCTTTCCATGAACATACCCACAGATTCGTCCATTTCAAGTGCCTTGTCGATGTCTGAAAAGGACATGGACGTGTCAAACGGCGGAGCGATTGGCTTGAGGGCTCTATAGTTAGACCAAAAGTTCAGCCCAGCCTTTACAGTACCGTCCCATATGGGATCGCTGAGAAAGCTGTGGATACTGCCAGAAATATTGTCGAGGCTTATTTCGTCTGACGGCAGCTTGACAAGGTGGTCTGGATAGTATATATAGCGACTGTCGGCGGTGCTACCGGGATGTCGGATTTTGCCCTCCATATTTAAAGAAGCTATCTAAGCAGGACGTAGCTGAGTTAGCTAAACCAATTTTCCAATACCCGGTTTGTACGATAGTTATACCAACCACATCGTAGAGCACGACCTCGTCGTACTTGCTAGAGGTGCTACCAGACCGAAGCGTCCGGGGCCCGCGTTGAAACAGGACCTTGCCGCCGCGGCCGCCGCGGCCGCCGGCCACATCCACGTATTGTCCATTTGCCCATCCGCCGAGTTTGTCGCTCGCCTCGTACAATGTGATATGTGTGTTCTGGGCATAACGCGCCAAGTAGTGGGCTGTCGTTAATCCAGTAATACCTCCCCCAAGGACAGCAATTTCTTGAGGCTTGTCATTGCTAGCCGTTGCCGTAGCGTAGGCACGCCTGCAAACAGCTTGCGAGAACTTCCGTACTGTAGGACCGGACTCCCGATGTCCACTTGTCAGAGCCGCTCCGGAGCCCGACGGTCGCGAGGGGCAGATGCTCGAGACTACCGCTGGTCGTCGCGCCAATTGGGTTGTAGTACGTCGCGCGTCGCGGTACGCGGCTCTCAAAAGTCTTATTAAAACATCTTCTCGGCGTTTGGAAGTCATCGCACGCGTACAATGGTCAGCGATTAGCGCTGCATGTTGGGTAGGGGAAGGACCTTCAGCATTACGCGTTGAGTGGTGTGACTGCATGTGCTGTTGGGGGAGACTTCAGTGCCTCGGCTGAAAGTTGTGCCATCACCGCCCAAGTGCATATCCATACCTCTGACATACCTCTTACATAGATGTATGTATATATCGAGGTGTATGTGGATTAGACTTGATGTAGTGGATATGGACGGATCAGATACACCATTAAATAGGCTGCTGAGGATCAACGCCTATAGAAACTGTATTTATAATCGCTATTTTTTTTCTTCTTTATGGGAAGCAAGTCACTCACTATACTAGAGATCGTGGTCCAAGTGATTGTTTACAAATCACAAAATGCATTGGGTATATTGTGGTGCGCTGAAGTCCCTTGACTTTTCCTATGACCGTAACGCCTGCAAGACATCTAGAGTTGATCCGCCCAAATTTCACAAAGCCGTGTCTGAAAACCTGATCTGTTGACCGAAGACACTTCCTTAGCTGTAGTATACATGCAACGCTCATACCCTTGTTGCCCGCTTCCTGGGACCGCTGCATAGCAATGTTTCCAGAGTTTGTCCTTCTACCCGCCCCTCGATCGCCTCAATTTACTCCGAGATCACAAAATCTCTAAGCAATCCCTTCATCCATAGCCGCCGGCCCTTGGGGCGCACCATTCTCTGTCCCTGGGACAATAAGCTCTTCCGGACCTGACTGATCCACAAACTTCCTCTCGCTCACGTGGTCCTTTGTGCCATCTGCTGTCCAGACCTTGTCCTGGAAGGTGCCGCGTTGGCCCTCCTCGTGCTTGTATGGACAGTATCGGTTGGTACAGGGCTTGTACTTGCACATGGTCTGTAGATGAACGAACTTGCAACCTTCCACAGCGCAGTCACCTCCATTGCGGCAGGGAGGCATCTCGGGATGTTTAAAGGGGCAGCTCGGGTTAGTGCAGTTAGGATAGAACTTGCAGTCTTGCTCATTCTGATGAGCACGCCTCGTTGCTGGCGATGGATGACGACCCACACACTTGCGGTTCTTACAGGCTGCGCCATAGGTGCAGACGTCGTTGATATCGATTGCCGTGTTTGGTGGTGCCGCGGGAGATTGGTGGGCAAACTTGCATTCTTTGTTGGTACAAGCCAAGTTAAATTTGCAGACCGTCATCTCTGGGTTGAGTGGCTCGCGCTTGGCTCCTGTCATCTCGACGTCCTCGCCCTCGGTGCCGGTCTCTTTGGCGCCATTCGATTCTGCGTGGTGTGGCCTAGGGCCATTAACATGATGGCCACCTCTTCTGCCGCCTCGCGGGTTCTGCACACGATCGAAAAGTGATCTCCCATGGCCCCGGCCACCGCCGGCCTGAGTTTGTTGCGCGAGTTGCTGTTGCAGCTGTGCCATCATTTGATTCTGTTGCTGAAGCAAATTGAAGATCTGCTCTTGGCCAGCGCCACCACCTTGCATCATCCAGTTCATGTCGTTCATGCCGTTCATGCCATTCATCCCAGGCGCACCTGGCATTGCTGGTATGTTTGCAGCCATTTGATTTAGACCTGCGGCGAGTCCAGCGGCACGGTTGTTCGTCATGCGATTGTTAGAGCGCGCGGGACCGCCCCTCGGTCCAGTAGGTGGTGCTCTATTGTGGGTATTGATTCGCTCATTGCCGGTTACTCGGACGCGGTGCAAGGCAGGATCATGACTGCGATCCATCGCTTTGGCCATTTGGCCAAACATGCGCTTTTCTCGGCCTCTCATATTCCCATTTCTCATGGACTTGGGACCCGTAGGGCTATGTAATGTTAGTCATGGTATAAAGGTGTAGAGAAGGATGGGGAAAATAGAAGGTTGCTAACTTACGCATTCAATTCAGGGCTATCCATGGCCATACTCATCTCGGTATCCTGCTCCATGGGCGCCACAGCTCCTTGCGAAGGCTCGCCGATCGTGCGATCTGATTGTGCTGAGGGACCGTTCAGTCGAGCGTTGAGAGATTCAATCTCGTTGAAAAGCCATTTGGCAAATTCTTGGGCTCCAGGATCGTCGGGGCCAAGACTAAGCAGATCGCCAGCAAGCTCAGCTGCAATCTGGTCCTGAGTCTTGCCGTTGACAAGCATCAAAATGATGTACTCGGACAGGGCCGAGTCGTCGGCACCGCCTGTAGCCCATCCTACTTCAACCAATTTCGGCTGGATGGCCATGTTAAGGGCATCCGCCAACGGCGTATTCATGGCTACCTCAACGGCCATGTTGATAGATATCGCTGTTTTGTGATATAGGACGCACGAGAAGATGCGAAGAAGAAGACAAGGCGGAGAATCGGTCGAGGCGCGAAAGGATCAAAGGGAGGTGAGAATAGAGGGTGATATGAGTGTTTGGTGGTGGGTTTGATGGTGGCGAAATACGACGAGGAGGTGAAACAATTTCAACGACGAAGTCGCAGCAATTGTCGGCGCGGGTAGAATCGCGTAGGTTTTTCGTACGAGGTTGATTGTCAATGTTCGGTCGAGGTAGAAGAAAGAATGACGTTGTAGGAAGCGATGCTTTGAGGGATCTAGAAAAGGCTGGAGTGTGGGAAACCAGTTTCCATTGATAGCTAGTACACTAGGGACAGGCTACGAACGCCACATTTGTCAGCCACACTTCGCCGCTTTTTACCTAGGTAGCAACTTGCAGAAAACTCAGATGAGTAAAGCCACGTTCAATGGACCGTGCGTCGGTCGGTGACTAATCTGATCACAAATACGTGCTTAGGTACCAGTACCTTTGCACTCAGCTTACATCTTACATCTAAGTATGTAGGTCTGACGTGCCGAGGCTGTATCTCTTCATGCAAGCCCGGTATATATCTGTAGCAACCTGCAGTTGAACTTATCTTGGCCTTGACTGCTTCCATTCTTTTTAAAGTTTCGAGATCTCTCATCTCTTCGCTCTCAACGCAGGAAAGCTTACCTAGGTAAGTACCTAGTATGTACAAATGTATTGTTGCCATAATGTCGGAACGCCACATCGGCTTTTACATATTTTAGTATTCTCGTAGAATCAACGAGTATAATTACTTGAAGGTTACCACGGTGTTATGATAACATCAATTGATCATGTCGGACACGGAGAGCCTCCTCAGTACTTGCTGCAATCGATTATCACAATGCAATTGTTCTTGTAAAAGTATATATATATATATATATATATATTATTGCTGTTAAGTATGGAGATATGTCTTGATGCTACCTGGACGGATGAATGGATGGGAGAGGGTGAGGGGGTGAAGATGATGTCAGGATGTCAGGCTTTCAATTGAAAGCTGACCCGGTCTCGGCTTACTGTTCCTTAATACGGATAACGAAGTACTCTTAGGTAATTAGCAGCAAATACATTTGATATGACAGGGGAGGGGAGATACATGTAGTCACCAGATACTAAGATACCCCACCGCTGTTGGCTGCGGCTTCATCGATAAAGGTTAGTATTCACACAACAATCGTGAACGCTATTAGCCAGTTAGTTATCAGTGACGCAGTACCGATAACAAAGCTCGATGAGGGGAATAGGCAAGGCTCTGGCCAAGTGCCGATTCGAGGAACCATTCAGCCATTCTAGGTAGGTTACGTAGGACGAGCGACGCCTCTAGATAAGAACATGTTCCGTTGCTCTGTTGGGATAGCCCGTCCAAGATTTTCATCCTATCCAACAAACAGAGCCTCCATCACTAGATTCTTATCAATCATGGCGGGCTTGAAAGTTGACCTTACGGCCCCTAATGGCAAGAAATTCACTCTACCCACCGGCTTGTTTATTAACAACCAGTTCGTCAAATCGAGCGCCGGAGCCAAGATTACGAGTATCAACCCAACGTTTGTCCAACCTAGCCGTTAAGCCTAGCTACGAGCTAACCGTTTTCCCCAAGAAACGAGCAAGAAATTTGCTCAGTCGAAGCGGCTGGCGCTGCCGACATTGACAAAGCGGTTGACGCTGCCAGAGCTGCCCTAAAGCATGAAACATGGCGAGACATCTCCGGTTCGGACCGTGGAAGGCGTGAGTAGCAACCATCCAGAGTCATTTATTATCCTTCCCCACCTATTTGAAGAGCAAGCGTTCGCTATAGGGGTGTACTCGGGAGTTAAACACTCTTAAGCAGGGCTTATAACTCCCGACGATGAGAATGAAAAGCTGCTAACTCCTAATGCTCTAGTGATGTACAGGTTAGCCGATTTAGTCGAGCAGAACAAAGATCTTCTAGCCACGATTGAGACCTGGGATAATGGTAAGCCGTTTGGTGACTCGCTGGGAGACTTGCAGGAGGTTATCGACACCTTTAGATACTATGCCGGCTACGCCGATAAGATCCACGGCGAAACTATCCCCACGACTAGCCAGAAATTCGCCTATACTCTGAAACAACCTATTGGTGTCTGCGCCCAGATTATTCCGGTAAGCATACTCATATCTAGCTGTGCTTCGGGTTCTGCTAGGCTCGCGAGCCCATCATATACAAGCGGTAGCTAATATCTACATAGTGGAACTATCCGTGAGTAGCATCCGATGTCGTTTAATACCTCTTCTGTCTTGTGGTAGGAGCGAGGATTCCATTGTTGGGTATAGCGGAAGTTTAAAGGCTCCCGGGACACTTTAAAACTCACAATTATTCGCAAAACTGCCCGGAAAAGAGAAAGTACTGATTCTGTGTGCTGGCAGTCTTGGAATGGCGGCGTGGAAACTGGGACCGGCACTTGCTTGTGGAAATACTGTTATCCTGAAGCCTGCAGAGCAGACACCTCTGTCTATTCTTTTCTTTGCAACTCTTGTCATTGAGGCTGGGTTCCCCCCTGGCGTCGTCAACATTACCAACGGATATGGTAAAGATGCTGGAGAAACGCTCGCAAGTCACCTGGGCATCGATAAAATTGCCTTTACTGGCTCGACGGCGACTGGGAAGCATATCATGAAGACAGCTAGCATCAACATGAAGAACATTACGCTCGAGACCGGTGGCAAGTCCCCGCTATTGGTATTCCGGGACGCCGATATCGAGCAAGCTGCGAAATGGGCGCATATCGGGATAATGAGTAACATGGGGCAGATATGCACAGCGACATCTCGTCTACTCGTGCAGGATACCATCTATGATAAGTTCGTAGCCGAGTTCAAAGAGGTCATCAAGTCAACCAGCAAGGTCGGCGACCCGTTCGCGGAGGACACCTTCCAAGGGCCACAAGTCACGAAAGCGCAGTACGAGAGGATCTTGAGCTTCGTGGAGTCCGGCACGTCGGAAGGGGCCACCTTAACGGGGGGTAAGCCTTGCCCCATTGACGGCAAGGGTTTCTTCATCGAGCCGACCGTCTTCACCAATGTCAAGAACCACATGAGGATATACCGGGAAGAAGTATTCGGACCCTTTGTCGTCATCGTTCCCTTCAAGACCGAGGAAGAAGCCATCGATATGGCAAATGACACGACGTACGGGCTCGGAGCCGCTCTCTTCAGTCAGAATATCGAGCTCTGTCACCGTGTGGCTTCTAGGATAGAGGCTGGCATGGTATGGATTAACTCCTCAAATGACTCCGACATTCGCGTCCCCTTCGGCGGTGTGAAACAGAGCGGCATAGGGCGTGAACTGGGAGAAGCCGGCCTTGCGGCATACACACAAACCAAGGCAATTCATGTGAACATGGGCCAAAAGTTGTAGAACGGGAATCCGTTTGATGTTGAGGAGATATCCGGAATGGGTTTGGACAGTGTGATTGCTCGCCAACACCTAACAGTCGAGCACGTCTTTGTTTCCTAGTGTTCTAACCTAGGTTGTTGAACTTTTCTTGGTACATCAGCTGGGCATTCGTCGTTGGTGCTGTTTTCAGCCGTATGCTGTATTCAGGGGTAGAAACGCGGTAGATGCCGAAGTCGAGGAATCAGTACCATGTAGCTTGCGTTCCAGCATTATTGGAAATTATAGGAGCGTGGGAACGAAGCTATAATACATCTCGGGACCGTCACCCAAGCATCTAAGCTCTAGTCAATAATACTTTTAGGAAGCCCGCTGGCTCGTCGGATTTACATCCTGCTGCTAGGTTGCGGATTAGGGGTCCCAAATTTCGTTTTCGGACCCCGTGCTCGGGTTCCGATTCTTCACCTTCAATTGACTAGAGGTCTTCTCTCTCTTTCGGTACCCTCGCCTTTTTGCACAATACTAAGCCTCTCCAATACTTTGGACTTGGTAGTTCGTGAATATGGTTCTATCAGACTTCAACTCTAAATATACGAATTCGTGTATGTACTTGATCAGACTCGTTCCCCGCATTGTTACTTACACTACTTCGTCTGATAAATGGACGAGGAAGATGTCAGAGATGTGATTGGTCAGGCTGGACCATCTCATGTACACTACAGTACCTACTCAATGTGGTATCTTATCTAATTGTTACTGACGATTGATACGGATCCATCAAGGCTGGGCTGTAACTAGAAGGTGGCTTAGATTTAGACATGTTGCATATTTCTTTCTATCTTTCCAGCTTCTCCAGCTTCCCCAATGATGTTAAGACAACTAATAACTTGTGTAGAAAATTGAAATATGCACAGCTAACTACGTGTAGCAGCTTTTCCGGGACCCGGACTTGAAGATCTTTTCCTCATTTTCACCTCAACCCCAGCCGATTCGGCTGTATGTATCCAGAAATAACAACAAGATCTACACCTATTCACGGCCCAGTTAGAAAACCCACGCAAAAAAGTTAGAAATGCAGCCAAGCTGCCAGGATTACATAATGTATAATTTAATGAGACCCAGAAAAACATGATCCTGTTAATAAAGTGACCAGGATTACATAGTAACATGATTCACCAAATCCGGGGGAAGCTCAATCAATCGACAGCCCTACAACAATAGTGTTGGAATCGAAAAGTCTTTCATCCTGCGTCAACATCCGTCGATGCTGACGCTTTATTCTCCAACTGCAGCGCGAGCTCGCCTATCACGGGTGTTCATTGCTGGCCAAGCCCACAATCAAGTAACGTTGCGGCGACACTGCTGCATGATTCAGAGCAGCATCGCGAACTGCCTGCATTGCCGTCATTTTGCCAGCCCTCATAAGTAACTGCATGGGAGCTCCTTCAGCCTCCGCCCCGCCCTGCCCTGTCCTATCTCTTTTCCCCTTATAAGATAGACATTATATAACAAGACTTCGCCGCACGGGATCACTCCACTTTGGTTGGCGTTTTATCCAAGGTGACAGCCAAGAAACTCATCTCTTTGGAGACAACAATTTCGGCACCAACCGTAATCACTACATCGCGGTTGTTGTTGGACGCACGTACCTGTATAGGGCGTTGGGAGTAGCCTATCTCTCTTTCACCTGGGGGTTTCTTAGTCATAAATCGGGCATCCGCCCACACATACATACCGCTGGTTAACCCTCACGTCATTCTTTACTGTCGGTCTTTTCTCTTGTCCTAGGTCCTGCCTAGCCGTCATCATGAAGCTCCTCGACTCCTGTACCATGTTGTCGAATGTCGTTCTTTCGCTTTTGCTTCTCAGCGCCGCGCCTGTTTTGGCCGTCTGGCCAGTCCCCGAATCCATCAGCACGGGGAACTCGACTTTATGGATAGGACGCGATCTAGCCATCACCTACAATGGAGAACATGTATGCTGGTTTACCGCTCACGGGCATTCCCACTCTCACGATTATGCCATGGATACTAATATGAACTTCGTCTTTCAACAGCTGCCCTGTGACACTAATTACAAGCCCGCTAATGGTCCCAACTTCTCCAGCAAGGACATTGTTTTGGGAGGTCTCTCACGTACACTGAAAAACATCCTGGAGGACAACTTCGTCCCGTGGACACTGTATCCACGCATGCAACTCCAGACTACCGAGCCTGATCTCTCCCATAAATCCACAATATCTCATCTCGTGATCACTCAAAATGGCACTGACACGGCAAAGACGTTCAAGCCTCTTGCCGGCGAGGTCGATGAGTCCTACAGTCTTTCCGTCGGGGTGGACGGAAAAGCCGAGATTCACGCTGCCTCTTCCACCGGTGTCCTGCGGGCTCTAGAGAGCTTCTCACAGCTCTTTTTCAAGCACTCCAAGGGACCGATCTATACGAAGTTGGCCCCGGTCAAGATCCAGGACAAGCCTCAGTATGAGCACCGAGGCGTCCTACTCGATGTTTCGCGAACCTACCTGCCAGTGGAAGGCATCTACCGAACCATGGACGCCATGACATGGAACAAGATGAACCGCCTCCACATCCACGCCACGGACTCGCAATCCTGGCCCCTGGAGATCCCCTCAATCCCCTCGCTCCACGAGAAGGGCGCCTACGCGCCGGACATGACGTACACGCCCGCGGACGTGGTCGCCATTCAGACGTACGGCATCCACCGCGGCATCGAGGTCATCTTCGAGATCGACACGCCGGGCCACTTCGGGATCGCGGCGCTGTCGCACCCGGAGCTGATCACGGGCTGGGGCTCGACGCCGTGGTCGACGTACTGCGCGGAGCCGCCGTGCGGGCAGCTGCGGCTGAACGAGTCGGCCGTGGACCCGTTCCTCGACACGCTGATGGACGACGTGCTGCCGCGCGTCGCGCCGTACGCGGCCTACTTCCACACGGGCGGCGACGAGGTCAACTTCAACCTGTACAACCTCGACCCGTCCATCGGCACCAACGAATCGGCCGTGCTCGTGCCGCTGCTGCAGAAGTTCGTCGACAAGCAGCACGCCCGCGTCCGCAAGGCCGGCCTCGTCCCCATGGTCTGGGAGGAGATCCCCACCTCCTACAACGTCACCGTCGGCAAGGACGCCGTCGTGCAGTCCTGGCTCGGCGACGGCGCTCTCAAGAAAATCACGGGCCTGGGCCACAAGGTCATCACTAGCGACTACAACTACTGGGTAAGAAAACGTTTTTATCATTTACACATACAGACACACACACCCCTACTTTCACCCCATCAATATTGGGTACGGAGGGATACGAGAATGAACAGCCAGCTAACGAACGCGCACAGTACCTCGACTGCGGCCAGGGGCACTGGATGAACTTCGCCGAGGGGGACTCGTTCGCGGCGTACTACCCGTTCAACGACTGGTGCAGCCCGACGAAAGGGTGGCGGCTGGCGTACTCGTACGACCCGCGGGCGAACCTGACGGACTCGGAGGCGGCGCTCGTGCTCGGCGGCGAGGTCGCCGTCTGGACCGAGGCCATCGACGACGCCATCCTCGACCGCATCCTGTGGCCGCGCGCCGCCGCCGCCGCCGAGGTCCTCTGGTCCGGCCGCCTCGACGCCCAGGGTAACAACCGCACCCAGCTCGACGCCGCCCCGCGCCTCGCCGAGTTCCGCGAGCGCATCCTCGCCCGCGGCGTCAAGGCCGGCCCCGTCCACATGCCCTTCTGCACCCAGGGCGGCAATGCCACGAATTGCTTGTACATGTAGGAAGCTACATGTATGCATGTACTAGCTAATGTACCTGCGGGGATCCCGAATCACATGCGTTCGGACGAGGAATCCCCTCTAAATTGCTATGTACTGAGCTGTGCGAGCATTTGGTTGGCCAGCTGTCGTTAGGTAGTTAGTTTATCGGATAACAAGATGGCCGTGGATCGATGTTCTTCTTGTATATACTTGATCATCTGTGCCAGACCGGAAAAGTAATCGGTAATGACTGCTAGGCGGCGCCGCTTCGCCTGGTTAATACTACGCACGCATAAGGCCTCGGTTCGTGTTGCTGTTGCTTGTCGTTTTTCTGTCTTCACATCATGTGCTAGTTAATCGTAATGGTGGTACGCGTAGAGACGAAGGATTTGTTGCTATGTCTCTTCATGAGTGACACGCGCCTATTCATATACATATGCAACGTATAGCACCGAGAAAACCCGCTAAGACTAAGACTGTTAAACTCTATGTTTAGCTAATTTTTTTTTTCTCCCGCGGAGGTCATTTCAGAACGCGGGTAGAACACCAAATCCATTTTGTTGGAATTAGGTAAGTGTGTAGAGGAACGCAACCAACATCGGGTCAACCTTCGCTCACAGGTAGAGCCGTAGGCCTACACCTGCAACGAGGCTTCATCGTTAACGGAATTCATTGAATGAATATAATACCGCTGTTACCTTGTCAAAGAGAAGTTGGAACTCGCGTAAACCTAGATAACTCATATATTCAATGTGGCCAATACTTAAACCGAGTATCAAATTCAGCCCCCTATATCGTCTTCGGAGTCAGCGATTTGGGGCTTTATTTCCGGGATAGTAGAAAGCACTTCATCATGCGCCACGGCTTCAATGGTCCATCCATAGAACCCCGAACTAGCAATGGTCGGATATGACTTCCATAAACGGCCTCCCCAGGATAACCGTCCATACTTAGCAATATCGATCTAGGAAGGATAGGATTCTACACAGTCAGATTCTGGCTCTCGTGTGTGACCAGATCCGGTATACATATTCAGCCTCTTCGTACGACGCGATTCGCAGAGTTGCCCAATATAGATCTGATGGCTGCTGTACGACGTCGTACGTCAGGGTCTCGTCCACAGAGCCGGGTCCGGGGTTTTTCAGAGATGGGAGGTGATCGGCGATTCATCTATCTCTCCTTCGGCTCGCGTACTAGTTTTTGCCACTGGAGGGCGTAGGTTGGGCACCAGTCCTGCTATAGTGTGTGTTCCATTGGTCTCCTACGTCGGGCGTCGTGAGCTCCGCCACCTATTGAAGGGCCTATACTGACAAAAATGGCCGGCGTTGTCGTACTGAAGATGGAAGACTCTGACACATCTAAGTCATATATGGCTTGAAGGCTCGGTTATTTGAACCGAGAGAGGCGCGTGGGACAATGAGGCTTCTCGAATAACTCGATGGGGGGCTATGTCCGGTCTATGGAAAGCCCCTGACTTAGCCTACTCGCTCGAGACGGCCTAATGTAGAGAATAACTATTGAGTTTAACTTAGTCATATGCAAATTTGAACAACTCGTGAGTGATTAGAGGTTACTCTTGTCTCTTCTTTAGTTGATTTCTAACTGGTATCTCTTTAGAAACTGCTAGTACGATAGCATGGGCTAGGTTCAGATTTGCGACTAAGTCAGAAAACTTTTCCTAACAGCCTCTATCTCGATGCCTGGCCTTCCTTGCCGAAAGATAATTATTGAAATTGATTCTAGAAGCTCCTTATTTACTATTCTTCATTAGTATTGGCGTGAGATTGGTGAGATGACTAGACTTGTACCACACTTACACGAGCATATCCATAACACTTCCGATTAATCCGCAAGACATCCGGAAAAGTGCCTAAACTATTTCCCTATGTAACAAGTTAGTTCAGCCAATAAATGTTGTAACTATGAAGTTATAGTCGGGTATACTGTCTTTCGGGTCTTACTTTCTTGCTGAGTAGTAGGTCTCGTGTTTTTTCAGCGATGAACTTGTGCAAACTAAGCAGTAGTTTAGGGAAACGTGCGTATCTAATATTAACGATAGCAGAAAGAAAAGAATGATTCAGTTAGGATGCAATACGGGCTTCGGAGATGAGACAAAATTTCCATGAAAAGGTTACTTAGAGATTGCTTGGCTTTTTCAGTTGATGGCCATGAGTATAAGAGCAGCAGCGGATCCAGAAGATTTTGAAGCATTCGAATCACAGGACAGTCTAAGTTGATCATCGTATCCATTTATTCGAGTATTTATAACCTTTTCTGCTCTTCTTCGTGTTATTTTTCAACTCTGACTCAAAGTCGTCTAGTCATTCTTTGCTTTCCGACCCAAAACCTAGGACACCATGAAGACGTTCAACTTCCTGATATTGGCTCTGGCACCGCTCGCCCTAGCTTTGGCACCCCTAGTGAATAGAGACCTCGAGGACGGTATTGCCGACAATTATGTTGTTGTCATGAAGAAAGATGCGGACCCGAAGACAGTCCAAGCCCATTACGGACACATACACGCAGCTTCTCGACTGGTCTCCAAGGGGAAAAAAGGAGTCGTGAAAACATTCCAGGTACATGGGTTTAACGCTTACCACGTTGAATGCGATGCTGCGACTCTTCAAACTATTCGGAAGACCCCGGCTGTAAGTACTAAGCTAGTTATACATGATAAAGTTATACTCACATTGGAAGGTTGACTACGTTGCTCAAGACCAGAAAGTGACGGTGCAAGCCGCCCTTGGCCAACCCATCGCTAGACAAACGCCGAATACGTGGGGTCTCGGTCGAATCTCCCATCGACAGCCCGGCATCTCTGTTTATGTTGACCAGAGCGCCCCACGGACCCGTGCTTATATCTTGGATACTGGAATCCGCGTGACACATAAGGTTTGCCTCTGTTTCCCCGTTCCTCTCTCAGTTCTGGGGACTAAACAAGAACAGGAATTTAGTGGTCGCGCAATATGGGGCAAGAACTTCATTCAGGGTTCTCAGGTCAGTCTACCCAAGAAAGTACCGTGAAGCAAACTCGCTCACATATCATAGGATGTCGACGATAACGGTCACGGTACTCACACAGCGGGGACAGTGGGTGGTAACACCGTCGGAGTCGACAACTCAACCACGCTCATCGCAGTGAAAGTCCTAGATGCAAACTCCACCGGCAGCTGGTCTGGGCTCATTTCGGGGATCCAATGGGGTGAGTGTCATTATATAGTAAACTCGCTGTTTGTTTAAAATTATTCTGACCGGTGTATCTTCCACCAGCGGTGAACGATGCTCAGCAACAGGGCAGCATCGCCCGTTCCGTCATCAACATGTCGATAGGCGGCCCTAAGTATCAAGCACTGAACGACTGTATCAAGAACGCGGTGGCAGCGGGCATGACAATCGTTACCGCCGCTAGTAACTACGGGGCCGACGCCTGTACATACAGCCCGGCCTCAGCCCCTGAAGCCATCACGGTGGCAGCAACGGACGAAACGGACACTCGACCGGACTGGTCCAACTGGGGCACTTGCGTGGACATCTTCGCTCCCGGGAACAACATCTACTCGGCTTGGAAAGATAGTGACTCGGCCTATTTGACACTGAGTGGAACCAGTATGGCAAGTCCTCATGTTGCTGGGCTGACAACGTATTTGATGTCACGAGAGCAGCTATCAACGCCGGCGAGCGTGGTGAATCGCATGCTCCAGCTTGGGACGTCGGGCAAAGTAAAGAACGCCAAGGGAAGCCCGAACCTGATTACTTTCAACGGTAATGCAGCTGAACTGTAATAGAGTCGGGGGAATCGGTGGCATATCATGTAATATTTTGATATTTTGTTGGTATAAGGATTGGTGGCAGCTGTATCCTATTTCTTTCAGTCACATAGAAGGTTAGCAATAATTGGTAATAAAGGAGCAACGGTATAGAATGTACAACATCTCAAACGAATTAGTTATAACGGAGTGTCTTCAAGTTATACAACCGTATATAGCCGTATGCAACCGTCTGTGCATGGATGAGAAGCCGCAATTGAGGATGATGCCCCCTAGCCCCTCAACCCCTGTTACTGCGTAACAGTCCCCTGAATAGCCTGGATGGTCTGTGCTGAACACTTAACGCGCAGACGCGTTGCGGCGGCATTCGACGCGTTCCATCAGCTATACATCACACCTAACTACGGATCCTTAGGCCTGTCAAGAAACCCACTTGGGATGGGAAACAAGCACTATTTTGCGATTCGCCCTGTCATTGCATAATAACTCGTCCAGGATGGCGAGCCAACCGAAAGAGAGGAAGATCACTAGCTTTTTCACCCCCAAGACCGTCAACGGTCTCGCCGCATCTCTCCGGCAATCCGAAGGCCAAGAGAGAGACAACCATGGCGATTCTCCCGAAAGCGCTCGCAAGCGGCCGCTCGAGGAGGACATCAATAATGGAAATGATATACCTGTGAGGAAGAGAGCAAGGGGAGGCAATGTAGACGATCAGAATAGCTCAAAGAAACCTCCAACGAATCCTTCCACTGCAACTGCAACTGCAACTCCAACTCCAAGCAGGCCAGGTGTCCGCACGGAACGCTACATCTACGATAAGTCAAGTTCACGAGACGATGCGCCTGAAGCTGCGGAGGAAAGCGATGATGCTGTACAACGGAAGAAGGACGAATTACATCGCAAGTTCGTGCAAAAGCTCGGGAGGCCTGATAGTATGGCACACATTAGGAGTCGAAATTGGCAGAACGAGGACGAAACCCAGCATGCAGAGGAAGACGCAGAAGAAGGTGACGAGGAAGAAGCGCCGCCGCCGCCTACGAAAGGGAAGAAGAAAAGTGGAAAGGCGGGCAAACTCACACCAATGGAGATCCAGTTTCTCGACATCAAGAGGAAAAACATGGACACCATTTTGATTGTCGAGGTCGGCTACAAATTCAAGTTCTTCGGCGAAGACGCCCGCGTTGCTGCCAAGGAGCTCAGCATAGTGTGCATACCGGGGAAATTCAGATATGACGAGCACCCGTCCGAAGCACATCTCGACCGCTTCGCCTCAGCAAGCATCCCGGTACACCGACTACCGGTACACGCCAAGCGCCTGGTAGCTGCTGGTCACAAAGTTGGAGTTGTTCGCCAAGTCGAGACTGCGGCTCTGAAGAAAGTCGGAGACAACCGAAATGCACCGTTCACCAGGAAATTGACCAACGTCTACACCAAGGGCACCTATATCGACGAGATTGGTGAGCTAGATCAGGATAGTTCGGGCGCCCCGGCAGGTGGATATTTGCTTTGCATCACCGAGTCGAACGCCAAGGGCTGGGGAACCGACGAGAAGGTCGATATTGGCATTATTGCAGTACAGCCTGCGACTGGCGACATCATCTACGACAACTTTGAAGACGGGTTCATGAGGAGCGAGATCGAGACGAGGATACTCCACATATCTCCATGTGAGTTTCTAATAGTGGGAGACCTCTCTAAAGCCACCAACAAAATCGTCCAACATCTTTCCGGCAGCGCCACCAATGTTTTCGGCGATAGGAGCAGGGTTGAGAGAATTCCCAAGTCCAAGACAGCCGCTGCCGAAGCATACTCCCATGTTGCTCAGTTCTATGCTGCTAAGCTTAAGGAGACCTCAGAGGGCAACAATGAACAAGCCAGCGCGCTTCTGGACAAAGTTCTGAAGCTACCCGAGTCGGTCACCATCTGCCTGTCCTCCATGATCAATCATCTAACCGAGTATGGCCTTGAGCACATATTCGATTTAACCAAGTACTTTCAATCGTTCAGCGCGCGCCAGCATATGCTAATCAACGGGACAACCTTGGAGAGTCTGGAGGTATATCGTAACCAGACGGATCACACAGAAAAGGGAAGCCTTTTCTGGGCCCTCGATAAGACATTGACAAGGTTTGGGCAGAGACTTCTGCGTAAGTGGGTTGGCCGCCCTCTTCTAGACAAGGAGCGACTCGAAGAGAGAGTGGCTGCCGTCGAAGAGCTGCTTGAGAACACCTCGACCGCCAAGGTCGACCAGCTGGAGCGTCTCCTAAAGAACACCAAGACCGACCTAGAACGGAGTCTAATCCGCATTTACTACGGGAAGTGTACGCGTCCCGAACTGCTAGCCGTCCTTCAGACTCTACAGAGGATAGCGACAGAATTCGCGCGTGTGAAATCGCCCGCCGACACAGACTTCAAATCGTCGGCAATCAGCAACGCAATTATTTCCCTGCCATCAATCTTACCCATCGTGCTATCATATCTCGAACGGATCAACGCCGATGCCGCACGCAAGAACGACAAGTACGCCTTCTTCCGGGAGAACGAGGAGACGGACGCCATCACCGAGCACAAGCTGGGCATCGCGTCCGTGGAGCAGGAACTCGACGCGCACCGCAAGGCCGCGGCCTCGAGACTGAACAAGAAGACCCCCGTGCCCTACGTCACCGTCGCCGGCATCGAGTACCTGATCGAGGTGCCCAACGTCGACCTCAAGCACGTGCCGGCCTCGTGGGTCAAGGTCAGCGGCACCAAGCGGCTCTCGCGCTTCCACACCCCCGAGGTCGTCCGCCTCGTCTCGGAGCGCGACCAGCACAAGGAGGCCCTGTTGGCCGCCTGCGACGCCGCCTTCGCCGCCCTGCTCGCCTCCGTCGCCTCGGCGTACCAGCCCCTCCGCGACGCCGTCTCGGCCCTCGCCACCCTCGACTGCCTGCTCTCGCTCTCCAAGGTCGCCGCCCTGCCCGGCTACACCAAGCCGACGATCCTGCCCGCCGACGCGCCCCCGACCGTCGCCATCCGCGACGGCCGCCACCCCGTCGCCGAGCAGACGCTGACGACGTCGTACATCCCGTTCAGCACGGCGCTGCGCGCGCCCGCGCCCGTCGCGCACCTCGTGACGGGGCCCAACATGGGCGGCAAGTCGTCCTTCGTGCGCGCCGTGGCGCTGCTGGTGCTGCTGGCGCAGGTCGGCTCGTACGTGCCCGCCGCGTCGCTGTCCCTGACCCTCGCCGACGCCATCCACACGCGCATGGGCGCCCGCGACAACCTGTTCGCCGGCGAGAGCACCTTCATGGTCGAGGTGTCCGAGACCGCCGCCATCCTGCGCGCCGCCTCCCCCCGCAGCCTCGTCGTCCTCGACGAGCTCGGCCGCGGCACCAGCACCCACGACGGCGCCGCCATCGCCCACGCCGTCCTCCACCACCTCGTCGACCACGTCCGCTGCCTCACCCTCTTCATCACCCACTACCAGAACCTCGCTCGCGTCGCCGACGGCCTCGGCGGCCGCTGCACCAACGTCCACATGCGCTTCACCGCCACCAGGCGGGGCCGGCGCGTCAGCGGCAGCGGTGACGACGAGGACGACGGGGCCGCCGACGATTTCGATGGCGACGAAGAGATCACGTTCCTGTACGAGATCGGCGAGGGCGTGGCTCACCGGTCCTACGGCCTCAACGTGGCGAGGCTGGCTCGCATTCCGCGCAAGGTGCTCGACGTGGCGGCCAGGAAATCGAGAGAGCTTGAAGACGAGATGAAGTCGAGGAGGCTAGGGGGTGCCGCAAGACTCCTAACTGATGTTTTGGAACGCAGCCCTGACCAGCTGGATCATCTGGTGTCTAGCATTGAACAGCTGTAGATCAAATGTAAACCAAATAAACCGCGTCACCATCACGAATCTCAACCTCGACGATTAAGTTGGGGACGCAACGTAATTTGTGTATCTATGTCGTACTATACATGCCAGCGCCCATACGCGCATGAGACAAGGTCAACCGCCGAGATTAGCTAAGATGACTCAACTCTCAGAGCTACCATAATTGAACCACCCGCCGAATTCCGACGAGGCTAGCCTTGCCAACTAATCGCAAGACCCATTTCAGTGATGATGACCCAGGTTTTGTGCATTATATCGAGTCGTTCTGGCTTTGTACCCTCCTCCTCGATGAGTACTACGAAATATAACGTAGGACAATGGAAGAAAGGTTGAGTATATTATCGCCCTCACTATCGCGAACGACCTACCAGTCGTAAGACGTGCCGAAGCCTTGTAAATACGAGGCATCATCTTATACTATATTGATATCCATCGGGGGTCCATTGTGGCTATCGCGAATGCTGAGTGAGTTTGCACTATCATAAACACTGTCAAGAAGTAGTTTGCTCTGCGCCAAGTATGTTTTGGCGGGTGAGCTTGTAAGGCATAGAAAGAGAACAGGGTGGATAGTCGCCGGTTTGAATGACACTCCATTGTCCTAATGAGCAAGCGGTGCCTCATTGGGAAGATGATGTTGAATAGAATGTAATGCAACGCAAAGCCAAGGCGGCATGACACCATGAACATTATACCACACATCCTCTCTGCAAGAACAAAAAAGGAAGAAGAAAAAGAAGAAAAAACACTGTCTCCCGCGGAAATGCGGAAAACGAAAGAGCAAAGAAATCAAGAGTCAGAAAATGTATGTATGTGCAGTCCAGAAGCCTAAATATCAAAATCATTGCCGCCAGGTTGATTTGAATGGTAGGCAGCACTGTCATTCGGCATATGTAAAGAGTTGAATCCGCCATGGGCATTGATGGGTTGAAATCCAGATGCTACCGGTTTCACATCGTCATCGTATGATGAGTACATGCGAAAACCGATGCCGTCCCGAGGTTGAACATAGAGGGGGTTATAGCCGCTGTTCTCCATAGAGTCATTTGGCTGCAAGTATGGATTAGATGAAGTGGGTGGAGATTTTAATGCTAGATGATTATTCTCCTTCCCTGGATAAAGCGAAGGAGACCGTTTGAGTCCTGGCGTTGGGGATGCGAAGGAGAGATTTGGATTCCCGGGTCTCAAGGCAAGGCCTGGTAGGCGTTCATGACTGCGTATCAGAAGTGAGTACATTATCTTAGACATCTATTAAGATCCACTCACTGTCGTCTTCGTCTGTCCAGCGGGCTATGGGTATGCCCTGTTCCTCAAGGGATGTTAACCAGATTTTTCTGGTAAAATTTGACAAGGAGGTCCAACCTTCTCCGTCATTTGCATGAGCAGGATCATGGAATAGGTCTGATTCACCCTGAAATCCATGGCTATGCAGAGGCAGTTGCGCCTGAGACATGGAACCACGACTCGTGACCGAACGTGCCGGCACCGATGCCCGACCACGCACCGATGCAGCCATTTGTGCGGCTCTTGTAGTTGCCCTGGTGGCATGTGTAGAGTGAGTAACTCGCGGCTGCTCGCGGGAAGTATTAGATCTAGTCTTCCTGGAGGTACTTGTGGCTCTGGTTTGGGGGCCTCGGCGCTTTCGCTTCTTCTCTGTCTCTTCCTCAGGGTCTTCGTCCTATACTCTAATGAGTTCATTATACTAAGTCACATTTGTATTTTTACTTACCGCACTTCCATTGATAGATGCCTCGTCATAGACATCCCTAGTTCGTTGGAATTCGAGGTTGCAGTCATACACTTCCTCCTCAGTAGTGACCAAAACGGAGTTAGTCTCCAACTGTTGAAGCACGGCAGGAGGTTTACGCTGGTTTCTCTTGCGTCGTTGTTCCTCTCTCGCAGCGTCAAACCCACCCATGCCGGGATAAACCGCACCTTTCAGTATTAGCGTCCCTGTGTCAGTCTCGGTAGTTTCCATGGTGTTCTCCGAGGGAAAAGAGCTACCATCATCCGAGGGCTCATACTTCGAAGAGTCTTCTTCATCGACGAACGCATTGAGTCCCTCGTGATGTCGACTCTCGTTATGAGGCATATCTCCGCTCAATGGGGCGTGCCATGAATGCAATGAAGCCCCCCCATACGAATCTCCAATGTCCATGTCGTCTTCTGATTCGTATTTAATGTCTACTAATTCAGACGCGTAACCAATGCGACCACGAGATCTCTGTGGAAAACAATTGTCAAAATCCGCTACGCGATCGCAACTCATCTCAGGAATCAGTAGAGGATACTTACTGAATTACCGCGGCCACCACGGCCACCACGGCGTGTCGGAATTCGACTAGACGCCATGATATTTGGAGTTTGACTCCGTCTTCCCTGCAGAGCTCCTCTCGTAGCTCTCGCAGTTTTGCGAAGACGAAGCAATCCGGCAATGCCATAGTTCTCAAACCAATGATCAAATTCCTGTAAAGCGATAGCGGCCTCCGCATCAGTGTCTCTGGAAATCGAAAGATCAAAGTAGGTTGAAAGATGACCCTTAGAGCTGATGTGAGTCAATAGATGAGAAATGTCGGAGAATCTCGAGTTCTTGGGGCAAATTGCGCAGACCAAAGGAATCCGGCGTTGCTCTGCTTCGTATGTTGGGCCAACAGATTCTTCGTGGGCCTGCGATTCTTCGAGAGCTTCGCCAAGATCACCATTGGAGTAAACCGGGTTCGCTTGAGAGTAGCCCGCCATCTGGAAAAAGAAAATGTCAGCAAGAGTACCAGACGAAAAGTTGGTAATACTGGACGAAATCCCAATGATATCAGACCGAAGGTGACCAATAGGGAAAAGAGAACACAGAAATAGGCAGGTCAGAATAAGATGGGACGAGGTCAAGGTATTCGTTACCACTGGTGTAGAACAGGGCAAAAGTGAGATCAGACAGAATGACTCAAGATATGATGAATTTACATTCCGCTTTATAAAGAGACACTCCTGGTAGAGTTGTATGTAGAAAGCAGAATTAAAAACAAAACAGTGCCAGATTTGTGCAATGTGCTGTGCTACTTCTGCCAGAAAGTCCGGAATTTTCTATGTCGTCCTGGAAACTGAGAGGTGAAAAATTCCGGACTATTCTATACCATCCTCGGACAGAGAGGGGATGTTATGTAATCGTACTCGGGTTATCATTCAGTATGGAAAGGAAGTACCAATACAGAAGGGGGGAATTACCTTAAATGATTTCACCTTTTCAGGACACAGATGGGCTGGTCTTCACACTAGGCAAAGGCTGCTTCACCAGTATTAGATTCGAGCTCTTTAATTCAATTGTATGAAACTAGGGTGAAAGCCCGTCCTAAATCGAAAGGGTTAATATCAAAATGTAGTAGTCGGCGTAGATAAATCCTCAAGTGAAACGGCTGTGAAAGAAGTCGACTGAAGAATCCGGTACAGTCTTTGATGAAAAACTTTATAGGTAGGTTACTTAGTGCGTTCCTGAAGGGCCCAAGGTCAATGCCTGCGCAGTTGGCTGAGAAGTCCAGCTGCAGCAACATAGGCCTTATACTGGCAAATATTCGAGCGTCTGAGTGCTGATGAGAGGCGGGCTTGAGAAGGTCTTGAGGCTGCCGGCATTAGGTTGCCAAGGCTCAGGCTTTCGAAAACCGGGTTCTGGTGTTAATATGCCCGGGTGCAAGTTATAGATTGTCGAATAGAAGAACAAATATCGAATTAAGGGACAAGTAATTTCCCTGACTTCCGAGTTGAAAAAGTCCTTTAAACCTAACGACAGCTTACGGCCTGTCAAATATCAAGTTGTGGAGTTTTGAGCTATCTTCTGTCCAAAGCTCGGCGTTAGATGTCACAGAACGATATAAGGGGCAAAGAAAAAACATCATGATTTCATGAATTCAACGAAGTTGTGTAGGTAAAGGACAAAAGTACAACACAAAAGGAATTATTTAGCGAGGAGAATTTTCACAAAATGCAAAGCAGGAGAACTGGCCAGAGGTAATTTCTGGGCATATATCAGGTTATGTCATGTGTTTTGGATGGCGGGAAATCGATTTAACCAGTGACAGAAAGATGGGACCGGAGTATATGACAGGAATGAATGTAGACAAGGTAGAGAAGTCTGATGATAGAATGCGGACTGTTGGGTATCTGGTGTGCGAAGATTTTGTGTCCAAACAGTAAGTATCAAGTGACTGAAATTTGACATATTTATTTGGAGGGCTTTTCTTGTTGTGGATTGTGAAAGAGAAGGATGATCAGTTGAGTGGATAAGAAGAACGATGCGGTGGGGATACTGGGAGATATTGTAGTTGTTGTTGATAATATGCAGGCAATCCAACCCATGCTGGCCTTTGTAGGCAGTGGAGTTCGTACATGATTGTGATTGTGATGTGTAAAAGGTGTAATGAAACAAATGGTGATACTGAGTAGCAACTTACCTTAGAGCAGTTCAGTTCTTACGGTAGAGTCGGTTGGAGAAGGTGTTGGTTCGTGAGCTGGTGGTGCGAGGGAGATGAGGAGAGATGAATGTGGCCTTTGAACAGTGGGACAATGTGTGGCGGTATGTCACAAACAGGGAGATAGTGAGGAAGGTAAGTCAGGTCCGGTAACGTTTCCAGGTGCTCCTTTCTGCGTCGTTGCTCTTTCCTGCGTCGTTGCCCTTTTCTACGTCGTTGCTCTTTCCTATGTTGTTGCTCCTTCTTTAATATCTAGCTAATTAGAACGAGAGGTATGACGGAATAATGCTTACCCATATGGAGGTTTTGGTAGTTAAGCAGTAAATAAGGGAAGGTACGATTTAGGATTAGAAGGAGCAGTTAGTATGTACCTGCAGATGACCAGCGAAGTACCTAGGTAGTCCTTAAAGTAGGTACCTTAGATAAGCTTCTGCTTCCAAGTGCTTTTTCAGGTGCTTCAAGGTGCTGGCAAAGGAAGGTAGAAACAGACAGTGCTTGATGAAAGTCTAGGAAATATGTTATAACCGGAGAGGTCGTCTTTAAGAACTAATAAACAGGTGATGGGAAATTGAGTCATTCTAGATAGGCTTAATATAGGAACTCGAATAGCTAACTAGTGCTTCGATTTCAAACCTCGAGGATTTTACCGTGTTCAGTCATATGAATTTGCCAAATGTATAGCTTGGAAGCAGCATGAACATAGGACACAATGAAGTCTGGTAAGCTGATAGTCATCAGTACTTATATACTTAGGTAAACATACCGGACCCCAATTCAAGTATTTCAACCAAGGGCACGTCTTGACACACATAATATACAGTCTAATATAGATGCATGGGATGGTTTCTTCTTAGTGGTATTTAGTGATATGGCCTGGAGGTTGCAAATTTGCCATCTTTGGACTAGACTCATATTTCTAGAAGATCACAATATCTCAAATATCTTCTATCATGAGGCATAACAGCTGGGTGTGTATAATACCGTAATCTGTATTTTTTAAGAGTTCCTTTTAATATTTAAGTTCCTGGGCTGTTATTATCTTAACTTAAGCTGTAGTAAGACTGATATATTAAAGTTATAATATAGTTATTATCATAGTTAGTTTTATATAGCACAGCAAAGCATTCTAATAACAACTGCCGGCTTAGCAATGCTTGTCTTTACTCTACTTCTTGATTTTATTCTACCTTTGACTCCTCTTAGGCGCCTTGTTTCATTCAGAATGGCGGAATCACCCCCTTTCCAAGACGCCCAGCTGGTCTTGCATGGACTCATGGCGTTTCGGGAGCTATACTTTTCATTTCTGAGCATACCGTCATCGAAAGAGCTCTCAGAGGTCCGAGGACATCTACAAGGAAAAACTGAAAATCGAACGTCAGATCTACGAGGGCTTAGGGCCACATCCTTATATCACAACGGTGCTGGCTACACACCATGATTTGATCGTTGTTGAACGCCTGCGGTATATGCTCCGCCCGCGCCTTCTAGACCTCTGCAAGAATCAGCAGCGAACGATTTCGCAGTGGTCCGATGGGAATCGCAGTTGCATTTATGCGGGAAATTTCTCGAAGGGAAACCTGTAGACTGAATGAAAGACACTTTGCGGGCACCGTATTGCAAATTTCCTTTTACCTTTGTTGCCCTCAGTCGTCCTGACCGCTCTCGATACCTAACTTCCTGCTCCCCTTGTAGGTTTTCATCGATTGGCTTGTAAATGAACGTTTGATGTAGCATGGCAGCCATGACTGGGCATGCCGTAACATTAAAACAATCAAATATACATAGAGTGTCGTAGTGTAGAGGGTCATGGATAGTTGAATCATGTGCGCCGGTTGCTCAAAGGAGCGGGGCCTGTTAAGCCACGGAGAACGCCCTATATAAAATGCTCTCCCCAGCCTACTGTAACTATTTAGAATTTGATTAAAGATCACGGTCCCGCATATATAATGATCGCCGGAATCAAATCACAGCGATATAGTCATTAAGTTTATTGGAATACCTGGTGGCTGGTATGTGAATATACGGGTGGCTGGACGACCCACACCAGTGGCTATATAGGAGGATATCCCCTCCTACCTGTGATACCTCTTCTACTACTACTATCATCAATATAACTGATGTACACACTCATGACCTGCGTATCTATTTCAACAAAGTTATAAAAGAGCGAAGCTTAATTTAACGACGTGAAGATTCCAAACACAATGAAAAAGGAGATCCAGGCTCTAATAAAGACTCTCACAGTAGCAACTAAACCAGATATAATCCTGATCTTCTAAGAAGTAATAGAAGATAAGAAATGATTCTTGTTTTCTATGCTTTATCTATAGAGGGCAAAGTATCCTATATAGAAAGGGATGTCAGAGGATGGTGAAGTGGGGCCGTAATAGACCCTACTCCATCTAGTCTGCTGTTACAAAGACATATCGAAATCGTTTTCGTTCAAGAATGGTTTCAAGAACCTTGTTCAGAGAAAGGGACTCGGAGAGAACTTCTTGCTCTAGTACCGCCATGAGCTCTCTACGAAAACCACTACTCATACACGGTAACAGTAGGCGGACAGATTGGTATTAACCATGTAAAGGTAGAGAGGTTCTTAAAGATGATCTTCAGGCTTGTAAGTCGCTAGAAAGCAGTCCTGCTTCTTAATGAGGCAAATATCTTTTTGGCCGAACGCACGAATGAGCAGAACTAAAACGCGCTTGTTTCTGTGTTCCATGTGAGCTGGAGTACAACAAAAGTGCTTTATTTCTCACTACCAACCAGGTGGAATCGTTAGATGCAGCAATTCTGAGTCGTAGAGATCTTCCGCTGACGTATGTGTTTCTGGGGCGAGATACTGGCTTCCATAATGACCATATCACTAGTGGTAGCTAATTTGATGGCACCAACATGAAGGATGAGCTGTGCATTCATAGCGGCGACGGAGGCTATCCAGAGAAGTAACAATATACAACATTGCGCGTAGAGAAGTTGACGGCTACTTAATCGAGAAGTTCCTGAATAGAAAACTGAATTTATAATAAATCGCGAATTATAATATATCGAGATCGTAATCGAGAGGGGGTACTATAACTATGATTAAGCTGCGAGATTCTGGTCTCTGGTATGTACAATTTCATGGACTCGTGAATAGCCAGCCAATATCAATCAATATAACTTTTGAGATATGCCTTTAAGGGAGCGCTACTAGATAAGGTTAGTTATTAGTGCTCGCCTGCAGTTTCTCCTGCGGTTTCTCCTGCGGTTTCGCCTGCAGTTTCGCCAGGAGCTTTCTGGCCTTCTGGCTTCCTGGCACAGACGATACGCTGAGTCAAATACGCGTGTATGGCTTTAGAGCGCAGCTCCTTACGATACTTCATCAGGAACATTTGCATATCAACCATTGGACGTTGAAACACGTTATTCCACATGAACATGACGTAGCCTATAAAGGAGAACTTATTAGCTAGCTATCATCGGCGTCGATATCCTGGACAGATCATGACTCACCCTCTAAGTCTTGCTCAATGGTATACTGGGCCCATTGTCCAATCTCATGCAGTTTAGGATCAGCCGGCCAGGCACCAATCGGTATCTTCATTGCGTTAATATGGTTATCGGTTTGGTGCCAACAATGCCGGACGATGGCATTGCAAAGTCTTAGCTTAATTTGAGGACTTACTTTCAAATCCGTGACTGTGACATCCACAAAGCCAGCCGCTTCGATTCCTTCCGGCTGGGTATTATCGTGGACGAGTGAAAACGAGCGGCCCAGTTTTTTCCCACCTTCGACGAACAGGTCTCGCCACATGTACATTGCTGAGTCGGTGGCGATGGTGTCATCGTCGCTATGGTAATCGGCTTCCGGTTCGTAGCTCTCGATCCAGCCGCCGGGCTTTAGAGCCCTGTAGGCCTGTCTAAATAGTCTGTGCCAATCGGTTACCGTCCCGAGCATGTACCGTATGTGGATATAGTCAAAACTATTCTCCTCAAAGGTCCAATCTTGCTCCACATCGTCGATCTGGAATTGAACGTTCGGCGGACAAAAAGCGGGTTGGATTGGTGATAGGTCCGTCCCTATGACTTCGCAATTTGGAAATTCATCGGCCATGTCGCTATAAACACGTTAGCATAAACCACTGTTGCTAAAGATATAGAAGGTCTACATCGCCCATAGGCCTATAGATAAATGGGTCAGTGATGAGTCGTGAAGCGCTAAAGCTTAGGAAAGGGTTTACCCGTGCCCGTGCCAATATCAAGCACTTTCTAGAACATTAGGTTAGTTATATTAGTGTAGATTGGATTACACCATAAGATACTACAAATGCTTACTTGTATGTCATCTTTCAAGGGAGCAAGAAAAAGCTTGCCACTAAGGCATAGGGTCAAGAAGTGGTGGCTTTAAACCCGTTAGCCGCTAAAGACAGAGGAGGCAAAAGAGTCTGCTTAGGGGACGACGCCTTACTTCATATCCATAGCTTCGTTTTGCCGCTCGTCATTAGGACTCCAGTATTTATCTTCCTTGTATCGTTCACTATGATAAGTACGACCGTTGAGTGTACGATATTCAAGGATGCTAGCAGCCAAAGAAGCAGTCGTGCTTGCACTACGGCATCATTTATTAGAACAATGGACTCAAGTTTGGTAGCTCTTGTTACTACCAGTCATGGGACGTATTATTATCAGGGACAGCATCACCTACCTATCTGAGCCCAGCGCCGAATCGGCTTCGTTTTCAGGGTCATCCTCCTGTAGGGTAGAATCGTCAGTGGTTTAATTGATTATATTGTAAACATCTCTGGGTAGAAAACGGTAGCCAAGCAACTCTAATGATCTTACTTCGTCAGGTGCTGCCACAAGTAAAGCTTCCGTCGCAGCCGGCAGCTCTCGGGTACTTGCTGGTGCTGGCGCCGGCGTCTCTGTACTTGCTGGCGCCGGCGCCTCTGTAGTTGCTGGCTCTGGCGACGCGGGCGCCGCCGCGGGTTTGGCCTCAGGACTCGGATCTGCCATGATGAAAGGCTAAAAAACGAGTTGACAATGAATGAAGTCGCCAGACCGGGAAGCGGAGAAGTGGTACGAGGCCAACGTTAGTTATAACACCAAGTAGCGGCGCATGCGGCCGCCATAAAACTAGCGAAAAACGGTATGGATGCCAACGAATCGCCCAAGGCATGGCTGCGGCGGTGCCAAATGACAAATGCAACATCCATCGGCACTTAAACAAATATCCGGCGACCAAAACGATGAAAGGTAGTTAATAAATGTCAAGTAAAACAACCTCTCGGCCATCTAAGCAGTCGCCGCGAAATTTCAACGTACTAATGACATTTCGCAAGGGCAATTACTGAGGCAAATGGAGTATTTAGGCTTGAGGAATCTTTTGATAACGAATACATAAGTTGAAAACTTTAGGTAGTGTTAGAGCTACTTAGGTCAGTAAGCTAACTTCATCATTTCATATAGAATCAATATCACATCACTTAACATACTAGAACCTGGTGAAGTTTCTTGTAATTATTGTATAATTATTATATCACAGGGACCAGAGCAAGCTAACCATTCTATAATCATCTTACTAATAAGTTAAGCCGTCTGAATTTCCTTGCTCCCATTATGATATTGGTACGTGACCACCTCAGGTACTGAGATAATACCTACTACCTAGCTTACAAAGTGAACGTTGCCCATTCAGCTGTACCCCTTCCATGATATATCAGATACAAACTTATGTATCTTAGCTTCTATATAATATTGTCAATAATACTACATTAACCGAGTCTCTTGATAATCCGTACCTAGGTAGTTTTTCATTTACCTATATATTATATATGTTGGAATACATAAGGTGGCTGGTATCGATGCCCCACATCTGTGGCTTTCTACTGCGTAGGTACCTAGTAAGTGATGACGATTCTCTGATGTAGCTGATATAACACCTATAACCTACATGTATGTATACATCAACATTCAATTAATGCTACCATGTTGTATAACATAGTACGTGTTAGGTCGTGAATGGAGTCGAAGAGTAGGCGTGTCAGGTGACCTAGCCCCACATACCTCAAGTCACATAGTCTAGGTATGCCCCCTTCAACTCTCCTCCCTCTCCTTCATTCATCATTATACACATACACACATCAGCCTCAGATAGCTGTCTACGAGAATATAGGCCCTTTTAGCAATTCCTTATATACACAGCCGTCGGCTCCGCGTATCTGTTCTTACCTAATATTCCGTTATTAGGCGAGACGCCAGTCCCCTTAATTAGTAGTGTGTAATTGTTTCATACTTCTCTTTCTTAGATGCTAGATAACGTTATTTTACGGATAGTTTAAGGGCCTTCTGTTGAACGAGCATAAACACGTGTAATCGCATTATAGTTTAGGACCTCGGTCGGGCACAGTACCTAGGGTTACCTATACAGGAGCAGTGCCTGACGATGTACCGGGCCGAGGATTTAAGCCCATTCATGTGAACGGAGGATCACCCGTATTCCTCAGTTCACCTTATAGAATCTCTTTCGCAACCTTAATTTCTAAGGGAATAAATAGGAATAAGATATCGATTCTTGTGACAATTTAGATAGTGTCCACGCAGCTTACGAAAAGTGCGAGATTATGTTAAGCTGGGTGTGGCAGTTGTTTAACGATCCTCCTGGCATAGACTTAGGTTAGTTGCGGAGCTCTTCATAAGACAAGCCCCTGCTAGTTGAAAAATATTGTAACGATATCGTAAGTATAAAGACACGCAAATTGTAAATGCCCACATACCTGCTCAGAAGTGTTGAAACAGGGCTGTAAGACTAAGACCTGCTCTAGCGGGCCTGCACACAACTAACGTCACTTATACCTACATATAAGGGGCTTTTCCTCTAATTTTGCCTTAAACCTGAAGGAAGATATTACGCTCTTTATAACTTTGCCCCCATATCGACAAGAGTTCTTAATGAATTATATGTAGGTTAGGCGACTATGTCAACTTACATTCTGCAAATAAAATAACCTAGACCATGCTTACCTGGCATCCTCTCTGCAACCATTATTTTCTACTATAACCTCTAAGCTCCCGCAGACTTATACATACGAAGGAGGAAAGTTATGCTTATGCTTGGCCATCCGCGACCATGGATCATCGCTTCTACCTTGGAAGTTTTTCTTGGAATACCCTACGTCTTAATCACAGGCATGATTTATCAGCCATGTGTCTGAAGAACCTCAAGGATGCCTTCCTATTCACATATTATGGGAAATGTTTTGTGATCATTGCTTCTAGCTGGGACAATACAAAAGTACTAACCATTTATAGTGTATACCTGAGTCTATTCACCGGTATATATGACATTGTGCCTTTGGAACCAATTTGGTCCCAAGGGGAAACTGGCCATAGTGCGATATTTACAATATTACCCAAATCCCCATGGTCTTATCACCTGTGGGAGAGTCTACCCCTGAATATTAATAAAGCACCTTACCATTTGGCTATGTTGTGCAACACTATTAGCAGGCGAAACATTACGGCCGTTAACTGACGCATTAAGATCAAGCTGATATATAAGAACGATCCTGCGCGAGTAGCAGAAACCCCTTTTCAAAGCCAAGGGTCGCCATGCCATGGTGGCTCAGGTTTAGATCAAAGCCCATGCTGCACGAAATGTTCAAATCACCCGCTCGCTGGTCAATTGTGGTAGTGTTATGGAAGACACGAATAGTCATAGTTCGCAGGGCGTCTGGGAATTGAGTTCTATTGGGTTGGCTCCCAAGGGTCGAAAAGCCACTGCGCACCGAGACACGAAACGGGCAAGAATGATAAGAGATCAGGTCATTGCCCATAGATATCTCAATGTTCCGTTCGAGGGTTTGCATAGTCTAAGCCGGTGTTGAGATATCTATAGGCACGAAGGGCAGGCAAGTCTTCAATGTTGCCTACTTGTTAATGTACGATATGTTAATATGTACGGGCAATGGCAACGTGAAGAGAGTATCTTGTATGATAATCTCATATCTACCCCCCGAACTAATTATAAGCACAAGGTAGCCGGGGCCGATTTATGATAACCCTACGATGTTTGAGAGCTGGCTGTGTGCTTTGATAAATAAGGATATCGGATGCTTCATCCAAAATAGTCAAGTCCCTAAATGCTTAAGTCTAATACATAATAGGTTGTATTTACATGAGGAACTATATGAGATAAAATTTCGAAACCTGCGGAACCTAAGCAGTTGAGATAGGGCTATCACATAGCTCTGTAGGAGCCTCGCATGCCACTAGACCATGTTGAACATTCCGAAAAAATCCAAATGTAAAAGTCAGAGATGTCACTATCATGAACACTAGCGGTTGTGGCAGAATCCTTTGGGCATGGAGTCCTATAAGACATTAGATATGAACATATAGGAGTCTTAGGAAAAGGGGGTTGTTCATAATAAGTCATCGATAGTTACATACAGAATGATTATGATGAAAGTGACTAGACACCCGGTAGTAAGAAGGAATTAAGGGGTGCTAGACGACTTGGACGAGTGTGTTTCCACATTTAAATTCATTCCAAGTATTCATATAGCGTATTGCATGGCACGTTGCAAATGCAGATAAGAAATTCTTGCATTCTAAATATACCGTCAAGTCTAAGTCTCTAAGTCTCCAAGCACATGATAGATAAAACCCACGTTCAAGTAACCCCCATAGAGCCCCAGTCCGGCGTAACCTCGAAGCATAATTGCCGAGATAACGCTCAAGCACTGCCCTGAGCGATCAACTTTCCAACGACCAAGTACTTGCTCTCGAACCTTTCCTCCCAGCCCTGCAAGCTTTCCATCTCCTCGGGGCCCAGGCCCTCGAGCGTGTCCAGGGGTCCGTCGAGGTCCTTAGTCAGCACGTCTGGGTCGAAACTATGGAGCGCGAGGCCGCGGCTGGCGTCGCGCCCGGCGAAGTTCTCGTACGGGCCGCCGGGCCCGTAGAAGTTGCGGCCGCTGGTGACGTCGAAGACGCGGCCCCGCACGGCTAGGTACACGGGCATGTTGTTCAGGCCGTTGTAGGGCAGCAGCGTGCGCGGGGTGAAAGTCTTGAAGACCACGGAGGGCGGCTCACGAGGGAGCGCGGCGGGTGGCGACGGCTTGTACAGGAGGTACGTCGTGTAGAGCGTGATGACGACGAGGATGAGGTTTAGCGGCGTGACCAGGCCGGTGCTGTAGATGCTTGTTAGCCGGATGGTCCGGAGCTAGAGCAGGGGCCCGGGCGGAACACGACCGGGCTGGGAGAGGACACACTAAAGAGAGGGGTCCTTCGTGGCCTCGTGGGCCACACGCTGATTAACGTATTCCATGGCTTGGGACACTACTGAAGGGCCTTTTCTTTTGTTTTTCACTCTAATCACGGCAGCAAAGAAATGAAACAATGTTTTAGATGAGACAACCTACGTAGGTAGGTAGGTAGCGAGCGTAGGAGAGCTATAGTGGGGAAGATATATAATCGACGATATGGGGTTGGTTAGGACAGACAAGGTAGGTTAGATTACTAATGTAAGTAGCTTCGACCTCTAAAGTATGGCCCGAGCTTCTCAGGTAACATATCTAGGTACCTAGGTACCTACTTATGGATTAGATTGGATTAGATAATCCGTAGTCAACTGTTGAACAAATCTCTTGGCGACCTTTGCCTGAGATGCCAGCAGCGACTCTTACATTTCTATGTTGAAACGGTAGAGGGCATTGTATTAATTGAGAAATATTCCGATTAGAACCACACTATTGTGTATGTATGTATCGTGGGTGGATATACGACTTGCACTGCACGTACTTATCACCTCTTCGGGATCAGCTGACAAGTGTTGGTAATAAGAAGGGAAACTCGCAGAGAAACTCGCAGACTCTTGCTGTTTTCAATCGGTGCAGCTCAAAGGAATAACGGTTATGTCTTCATAGGTTGGTAGGATGTGTCCTTAAGCAGATTGCTACATGTAGGTACGTCCCGCTGCTTCAACATGCGTGTAACCACACAGCCACGACGCTGTACATAAGGCGGCTATTGCATCATATGTACATGTATAGACCTAAAATATCATAGCCCATTTACAGTAGGTGTCCTTGAGGTACATACCAACCCTAACCTATAGCAACCTTATTAGAGTAATTGAACCTAAGGCAAGGTTCCCCGTAGAACTACCTACCTTACTAAGGTTCTCACACAAGGCAAAATGAACTGAACTGAACTGATCTACAGTAGATACCTATGTAAACAAAACAAACCAAAAACGGTGGTAGCGATGGACACAAACCATCCGGCCTTTATGTCGATATCTCAACCTCTACCTGTGAATCATTAAAATGAATGAGGCCCCTATTTTTATTTTTCAATTTTTCAATTTTTTTTTAATTGCCCGGTGTCGTGTTCCGGATCCGCCTACCGCCCCAGTGCCCCAGCGCGGCGCGGCCATCAATTTTGCTTCTCCACGCTCGAGGCTCATCCTAATTCAGAAATCTGTAAGCCTGGCAGCCTGAAGATCAACAAGCAATTCAATCCAACACGCCCACGCCAGGCTCCGACTACCGTCACTCCTTACCCTTTCCAATCCTCTATCAGGTCCCTCCTTCTTGACGGCTACGGAATTTTAAATTTATTCGGGTTTTCTCCTTTCCTTTCCTACTCCCATTCTGCGAACAACCAGCGTCCTCGCATTGCGTCTTAGACATAGCCCCCAATCGTGAACGTGTTCCGTCTTGTACTCGAATACCCGTACGTAGTGTCTTCGAATCATGGTCCCGAAAGAGCGTCAATAAACCAAATCGTACCATGTTACGACGGATCATCCGTCCTGCACGACGGCTGCCAATATGGCTGATACTCTCCGTCGCCGCGCCTTTCGTTTTCGAGGTAATACTGCACCTGTGGCGGTATAACGTACCACGGCCTGCGAGCGAACTCGATACCCCCTTCTTCACCACCTGTCAAGAACCCGACGTCGGTGCCAGGCGAGAGAATGCCGTGCTGGTTATGCTTGCGCGGAACCACGAGCTGGAGAAGGCTAACAAGACTATCACATCCATTGAAAAACACTTTAACAAATGGTTCAACTATCCTATCGTATTCCTGAACGACGACAAATGGGACCCAAAATTCATACAGGTGTTAAACGAAACGTCGAGAGGATTGGCAAGTTTTGAAGTCATACCGCAAAAACAATGGACTTTTCCCGAAGGAGTAGATGCGAATGCGGCCAAGCAGAACATCAAAGAGCAAGGGGAGAGGGGGATACCACACGCTGGAGAAGAAGGATACCACCACATGTGCCGCTTCTATTCGGGGTACGTCTGCACCGCTTTCGATTTCAGAGCCGCCTTCCGCTTGTGTGGCGAATTCAGAACCACCACCCGGCACTAACAGGTTTGACAGCAAGTTCTACCAGCTCGACGTTTTGAAGAAGTACAAATGGTACTGGCGGCTCGAACCGGACGTCGACTTCACGTGCGCGATCACCTACGACCCTTTCGTACAGATGGCGCGCCACAAGAAGGTCTACGGCTTTACGATCGCACTATGGGAAGTGGGCAAGTCGTGCCCGGGCTTATTCCGCTCGGTGGCCGACTGGAAGGAGATGATGGGGATCCCGACGAACAATCTCTGGAAGGCCATGATCTCGGCTTCGTGGATGCCGTACCCCTTTCGGCGTTTCCTGAGCTGGCTTCCGCATCGCGACGCGTACGGCGACGAGTGGAGTCTGTGCCATTACTGGAGCAATTTCGAGATCGCCGACATGGATTTCTTCCGTACGAGGGCGTACCAGGATCTCTTCGAGTACCTGGATAAGAAGGGCGGGTTCTACTTCGAACGAGTGAGTGCTCGTGATCTTTCCGCGTGAAAAAAACGAAGCAAAGTGATATTAACCACCTATCATCTAGTGGGGTGATGCAGCAGTGCACTCCCTCGCAGTAGCGATGCTCGTGGACCCGCGCAAGGTACACCACTTCGAAGATTTCGGGTACCGGCACGACCTCTTATACCAATGCCCGGCCAACGCGCCGGGTGGGCAGCTCCCCGACTCTCGTCTCCTAGGAAGCGGGACCTGGGCGCCGGAGCTAGAGAACGGGATCGGCTGCCGTTGCGAGTGTGACGGGCGGACGACGAGGAACCATCAGAGCTACTGCCTGAACAAGCTGAAGCAGCCGACCACCATCAAGAGACCGTGGTTCACCTGGTTCCTGTAGGGTTCGGACCCCATGGCTATTAGTAGTCGCTACCGGCGTTTTAGTTTACTTATCCACACGGCTGCTGCTTTTGTCTATTGCCATCCATAGATTAGAAGAGCGCTCGGTTGCATATAAAAAAAAATAGGGCAATTATAGTCACGGCGCTTGTGGTTTTTCTGAATGTTTTTGAAGTATTTGTATATACGGCACCACTGCTACTGAACTGCATGGGATAAGAAAAGGACTCGGGCAGGATTTGGATACCATGGATATAGGCTTTATAGATAGAGATAGGTACGCATTTATACAAACTCTCTAAATAAAGAACGATATATCCACCGAAGAGAACATGAACAGGAAGAGAGAAGAAAAGGAAAAAAAGGCCTACACTTAGGGTGTAAGATAATCGTCAATCCTATAAAACTTACCAGCTTCATAGTTCAACTACAGCCTTCACAAAAGAAAGCTAGTAAGTAACCTCTCACATATGTAGATACTCAGGTAGCATCGTTCCCAACGTAGACCACGCGGGGGCAGCTCCGTGTCAGGTTCGATTTTGCCTCGCGATTAAATAAATAAGCCTTGATAATATTAAATATTTCCAAATGGTCATTTGGCCCACCCGTCATGATCCATCCGACCTAACCTTCCTAGTCTACAGCAAACGCCTAACTGTAATGCACCACCATGACGCCGATACACACACATACACACATGCATACGCCAGCGCGCTCGCCTCTCCCGCCGCCTTTCCGTGTTATGCATGCTTGCTCGAAAGATGAAGTCGCCCGCTTGTCTATATATCTGATACATGCTGCTTCCACTGACTTGCTAGCCACTCACTCTTCGCTCTCGATCTCACACCCTCTCCTATTCTCGTGAGAAACACCAGTAACCGAGAACGAATCTCGACCTATTATTACTCTCCTTCTACTCATCATCCTCATCGTCATCATCCGCGTACTTGCCCTGGTAATCACCGAGGAGGATCTCGTCGAGGGCGGGGCCGACTGGCTGGGAGCGGATCCACTCGGCCTCGACGCGGAAGAAGATCCAGACCCAGCGGCGGAGGACCTCGAGGACCTGGACGAGGAAGATGCCGCCCTCGAAGTCGGCGGCGCGCTCGAGACGCGCGCTGAGCTTCAGGGCCCAGGTGCAGCGCAGCACCAGGTCGAGGGCGATGACGGCGTAGTAGAGGGCGGGCGGGCCGACGTGCAGGCGGGGCCGCAGGCCGAAGGGGTGCGTGGGCGCGTTGCGCGCGCGCGCCCCGCTGAATAGCGTCAGGTCCCAGTCCTTGGCCACGTCCCAGTAGAAGCTGTAGAGCGAGTTGACGGCGGAGGCGGCGACCCAGGCGCGGAACGCGGCCGGCGAAGACGCACCCTCGGCCGGGTCCGCGCGCCGCTGCAGCGCCCCAAATAAGATCACGGGGAACATGCTGAAGTACTTGAGCGCGTTAGCGAGGTGCTGGCCGCCCCAGCCGTTATTGGGGTCGCGGGGCGGGGGGCCGCGGCGCGCGCGCGCGTACTCGATCAGGCACTGGCGCAGGCGGATGAGCGAGGGGAGGGCCATGACGAGGGGGACGACGACGGCGCCGCCGCAGCCGCGGTCCGGGCGGGCCGTGGCCGAGCCCTCGCGGCCGAAGAACATGCACAGCGCCACGTACAGGTCGGCGAAGATCTTGGCGTAGCTGGTCAGCACGTCGGCCAGCAGGATGTCGCCGAACTTGCCGTCCTTGGCCTCGGCCAGGCCGCCCACCGAGATGCGCTTGAGCATGGCGCGGAACCGCGACCGCCCCGAGTGCGAGAGCTTCTTCAGCGGCGCGACGAACAGCGCGATCAGCACGATCAGGTAGCCCAGGGGAAGCCAGTCCCAGGCCCGCACGAGGTCCGGGTTGCGGTGGGTGAAGACCCAGAAGAGGAGGAGGGAGAAGGCGAAGACGGCGGACAGGACGGTAGCGAAGCGGTACGTGGAGAGGTGATGGCTCGGATGGTGTGGTGACGAGCGGCCTGGGTATCGGATCAGGAAGGGGACGTCGATGCCGCGCCGGTGTAGATAATGAAGGTTAACACCCCAGCCCCATACGGCTAGAATAGAGAGTGTCAGTTCAGTTCAGCTCAGCTTAGTTGAGTTGGGTGTATTTCAGTTCAAGGCGAATGAGACGAACCTAGGACGGCTATGAAGGCGACGCGATAGGGCAGGGGAAAGGTCAAGCTGAAGGAGTCGAGCTCCGACTCAACAGCTGGATCACCGTCCATTGCTTAAGGGGCTCTGAGTACGCATCGAGTCTCGGACCGTTATAATGTAAATAAAGCTTTCAGGAGGACCTGGGAGAGAATAGATATTTTGAAGGCTACATTAATATGGCCACGATATATTAATGTAACTTGCCAGGTGATACTACGTGGTAATATTATTATGTATGTTA